>PNEQ01007855.1:0-21611 GCA_003012365.1 Medauroidea extradentata
ATGTTCAGACACGTTTCTCATTTGACTGCACCAATCAGAATAAGATTATTGTGAGTCTGTACGTCCATAATTTGACAAAGCCAGTGAGAGTAAAATAATCCAATCATAGACGATATAGCAGAGCTGCAGGTGTGCACATGACGCATCGAAACCAAATGTTGCAAAAATCTTTTCGCCATAAAATCGTGGCTCTACCTATGCATACTCCAGCCACGTCTATTCGTTCATTGTCCGCTGTTCCAGAGAGTAGCAGCTGGTGGGCAAATCATCGGGGCTTGAGTATGCATAATATAGTGCATTCTAACATCCAGGTCACTGAATCCACGAAATTTTCCGGCCCTTACCTATTCGTCTTGAAGTGGCTAAACGACATGAAATAATCGTCGCCTATATAATGTGTAACACGTTGCAGTGCTTTGAAAGTTAATCTGGTGCCAAGTCTTTCGTGATTATCCACTGTCTCTAGTAACAAGGAACTGAAAGGCCAGCAATATCGTGTGGTCGTTAACACTGTAGCCAACACAAACAAAGGACATGGGAACTATAGACGAAGTTACACGGGTTTATACCGAGCGAGGTGGCGCAACGGCAACACGTTAGACTCACATTCGGGAGGACTTGGGTCCGATATCCGGCTCCAGCCGTCCTGATTTTGAGTTTCCATGGTTTCGAAGTCGCTCCAGGTTAATGCTGGGATGGTTCCTTAACAAAGGCCATGGCCGACTCTCTCCCAGCTCCTGTCATTGTACCAAGTTGTATGTCACCGTCTATAATGACCTCGCTGTCGACGAGACGTAAAGTCCACTTATATTACCTTAACTTACGTTGGTTTAGAATAATTGATCTACCGCAATGTGATGGCTACGGAAGAAACACGCGGTAGAATACATAACAGACTAATTACAATGAACCTGCTAAATTCGCGTCATTAGTGTCAGACTAGAATTCACTATACTATACGTGACCAGAACACACACTGTGATTCTATTGGTGGTGAGCTTCAATTATTATTAGAGGTACGTCAATTTCGCGGATTCATCTGGCAGTAGCCTAGATTGCTCAGTCCTGTACACGCTCTGGATACAGTCGATTATTCATTGACTTACAACATTACAATGAATCATTTCCTCATTTACTACTGGCTTGCAGTAGTCGAATGCGTTTCGTGACAGCCGCCAGCTAATCACACACGTGACACGTGATTATGAAGTATATATATATTTGGCGTTCAACCTGACCTGGAATGTATTTGCAAAATTGACGTACCTCTAATTATGATGCCATTTACACGTATGATAATTTTACAGGAAGTTGGACACTTTATTATGAAACTTTTAAATATTGCACAAGAAGTATTCTCCACTGTAGAACACATTTTCGGCTAATATGAGACATCGAGCGAGACTACAGCCCTTCGGATTCCAGTCTGCTAGTAGAGAATAACACGAGATTTACTAGTCCCAGCCAACACGCCACGGAACGCAAGACGTTTCGGAATGGCCCAACCAGACTCTGGATATGAAATGTGGTTTTACAGTACAGTAAACATAATGAATGATAAAATAGATTCAAACGGAAGTCCAGCGGATTTGAAACTATAATTGGCAGTATACTAGTCAAATCATGTGAACTATTCCGACAGTCAGTGAAAAAAAAGTTTCGGCAATGGCTGACGAGATAGGATAAGTTGGAATCGCTACAGCAGGGAAGGGTAGGTTTAATTAAATACCACAGGCAGAAAGCCTGGTTATAAAGAAAAGCACAAAGCATGCAAGAACTTGAATAGAAGAATTAATACAAAGACGTTCTGTGCCTTGCTTCTCTTCTTTAAGTAAGAGTACGGTGGAAGCGAATTGACGAGTACTGGTCTTCTGACCTCAAAGTCTGTACCCAAACACGCGTACAGACACGCACACACACTTGACTGGGGCATTTGCTTAACCGTTACTGCGGTGCGTACCAGCTGCACTGTTTCGTACAAATCTCCCGTTTCGAATGGCGTCCCGTTTGCGAAAGCCGCTCTAGCTCTTTTCTCGTAGTAAAACGGAATAGTGTAGAGAATATTGTCTGGCAGGCGCACACGTATGCAGCACGGGGCACGCCCTCTCAGCAGGGCAGCGACGTAATGAAGGGTGTGGATGGAGAGGGTCGGGCGACAACCTGTCGCGCACGAGTATTGTCACTCGTCAGTAGGCGTGACTGGGTCGTCGAACAGCCCGTCGTTCCCACGACGAGCGACCGACTTTCCTTGGGCCTCCCTATCGAGGAAAAGAGATATACATAAATAATAATGAGAAGTCGTGGTGTTGAGGGGTGGAGGGACGTATTCTCGTCTGAAGGGGGGCTCCGGTGTTTCGCGACTGGTCCAGAGGAGGGAGATGTGTGCGTTAATGAATGGTTTTCCTTTCTTCCCGCTGAGGAGCTGCTATTGAAGGGCGGCCGATTGTCGACTTCGTCATTGTCGACGAGGCCTTGCTGTATAGACGTCGGCATCTTCGACCGCAAGGCCCGTGAATCGGGCGGGACGCTGCCCAAAGCTTGCTTGTTGTGGGGGGGGGGAGGGGGAGGCGGTGCTGGCCCCTTTGTCCCTGTCGCCTTTAGTTACACGTGTGCTCGTCGAGTGAATGCTAAGTTCCACCTCTGTCTTCGCTTGGAAAGTCATTTATTTACCTCAGAAAATACCTAAGTGTATGTGTGTAGTAGGATCATTTCGATGGCCCAGTTCAAGACTGCAACAACTCAAAATTCTTAGAGTTAATATGTTGGAGTTTAAAATTGTATTACCGGCTGCTACGCAGCATAACTAATGTCTCGAACTGTAAATATAATTTTTTTTGTTCTAACAGTACATAATTGACGACAGATATGAAATCGGTTCAAGCTTAGTCAGAAATAAATTAAAAAATGCTGTCTTATGATATGTTGTCGTTTTCAACTGGGCCTTCGACTTTAAAGCTACACCTTCCTGGAAGTTAGTATGGAATAACTCCATAACAACAATCCTGGGTAATGATATGGCTAGAGTCCAAGATTTTTGGTGAAAAAAAATCTGCAACAGTTTGTGTCAATGCCTTATGTGCACATATACAGCCCTGCCTCATGGCCAGTGATTGGCTGTTTTTAACTCTCAGCGTCTAGGGTTCTACCTGCTAGTCACAGACGTGTGGTGTCGCAGTAACCTTGTTCCTGTTGGCACAGTCAAATGAGCCACGTCTGTGCAATAATACATTAATGTATACCGGTAACCATGAAGCACAGCTTCTTATGTGCACAAAAGGCATTGAAACAAACTAGCTATTGCAGAATTCTTTTCGCGAAAAATTATGGGCTCTAGATATAGCCTAAGCCAACTTTACGAGCAAACATTTACCCAGAATGATGCGTTAGTTACGTGTGATCTGTTCCAACGCAATTAAATGTACGATATTTCCGTGTCAACGATTGTTAGGGACCCCAATTTTATTTTTTTTTTTTCAAATCGTTCTGCAGCAGTTTGTTTCAGTGTCTCATGTGCACAGTTGCAGCTCTACTTTATTGTCAGTGATTGTCTGTTTTCAACTGTTTCGTGTTTAAGACGTGTGGTATCACAGTAACATAATTCTTATTGGTGCAGACAAATGAGAAACGTCTTTCCAGAAAGGCTCACAGCCAATAACAATGAAGCAAAACTGCAGAGTTGCACGTGCTGCATTGAAACAAGTTGTTGCTGAAATCGTTTCACGATAATCAGGAGTCTCTAGTAATTGTTCTCCATCAATACGTTAGTCGGGGAAAATATTTGCTCTGAAAATTGGTAAAACCTATTGTCTGAGTGAGGTTCCTGTTAATTTTTGTTTGCAAGTTGACTTCGAGAAACCTGCGGTTTTAAACTGAAGCTTTCTCGTGGGTTCTTTTCTAGGGAACCAAAACATTTACTTTAACAAACTTTTTATTTAAACAAGGATATCTGTTCACGTTTGAATGTTTTAGAATTTACAATAGAACGGGGTTATGCAGAAATGATCCAATGCACAGTTCACTGTAACTGGGATGTTCTAGGCCGAAGGTTAAGGTGGGCATCTAAACCTCGCGCAAACCTTCTTTTCTGGGCTCTTGTTTTTCTTCAAATATAGCGATTTAATACTGTATCTTCTTCTAGAATATTCTTGCGACATTCTTCTACTTGGTGAGATTATTTCAAAATAAATTACTTTGTGGGTTGGTTCACTTATGTATAACTTCGTCATATTATTTCCTTCTATATAACTTTGTCAAATTATCGGTGGATACAGTGAAAAATCGCGAGAATCTATTCTGACAGCGCACTCTCCAAAACAACGTGTAGTGTCGTGCGACTTGTATGATTCGCCGACGGTTATGCGGCGCGGTTTAAATGTTCTCAGATGATTCACAGACGTTCGGACGTAACACACCAGAATAACCATTGGCCCAGTCAAATAGGGACGCGCCAGAAACGAAATAAAAGCGTCTGAAATTAATATATCACATTGAAGCCTATCAAACTGTCAAATTTTCCACGATAAATCACCATCGCTGATTATTAGGATCACGCAATATTCGCGGAAAAAATTTTGCCCCAGTTTGTTTCAGTACCTTACGTGCATATCTACAAATGTGATGCATCATGGTTGTTGGCAAAGTGTCTATGTGAAGAGTCGTATCTCATTTGATTGAGCTAATTGCAATAACGTTCCTCCGATACCAAACGTCTGAGATTTGCCGGTAGAAACCCAAGGTTCGTTAAAATATCCAATCACTGACCACGAAGCAGAACTGCAGATGTGCACGTAAGACACCGAAACAAAGTGGGGCAAAATTCTACACATGACACATCGTCTCTAGAGAAACTTTCACATGACGCAACTTACGTGCAAAACTCATGCGAGACTCACTCACGCAAGGCGGATCTCGAACGAAATCAGGGAATAGAGCGCATCCTATTTTTTCGGCGCGAGGTCCCGTAAATTGCACGGAAAGAAGGACTGTATTCGTCGTTCTGTGCTGGATATGTGACCAACCGTATACTGATAATAGAGTAAATCGTTGTTGAGCTGTACGAAGAGGAATTGGGCGAGGAATAAGTAGGGAAAGTAGTATTTCGCGAGTTAAGGGTTGTCAGTACCTGCCATCTTCGAATTCTTCAATTTTCGCTATAAGTTCCATGCAATGATATTTATTAAAATTTCACGTCTGACATGTCACAAGTAATGTCTTCTTAAGCGTTACCAAATTTTCACACCTTCACTGCCTTTCTTAGTTTTAACTACGTAGTAACCTTACAGACGAAGAAAGTAATTTTTCTCCTACGCATGGTTTGAGATATCGTAAAAGCAATAGAAATCAAGCAATGCCAATTGTAAGTAATGCAAGAAACTATTCCCTTTGCCTTGTCGAAGCATAAAACACTACAGAAAATACGTAGGCTAAATTAAATGCAGAAGTTCCGCTATTCCAACATGGTGGGCACTGATTCCCCAATAAATGGCCAACTTGCTAGACTCCACTGTTATATGTATACTCAAGCTGCTACTCACTGGAACAGGAGAAAAATTAACGCCATAAAGTAGTCATCAACACTTTTTTTTTACATTCATAATACATACCAGGGAACAGAAATACAATTTAGATATAGACCCATGGGCACGACCGTAGAAGAACAGGTCTGGACACTCGCCTGGAAACTTGACCCCCTTGTTGTTTGGCTGCAGTTCACCAAGTTACCGAGAATGTTGTACTTTTTGGCGTTGTATTCCGGGTGGTAAGGTTCAAACTCCGCCCACTTCCCTCCCACTAAGAGAAACAATTTATCAAAACGTATTTTTTTTATCAATTTATCAAATACTTCCTTCGCTCACAATCTTAAAGCATGGCTACAGAGAGCTTTATTTACTTTATAATGCTGACAATGGAAAAAAGTGGGCGGAGTTTGAGCCCGACCGCCCTAACTACAGCGCAAAAAAAGTATATGGGCGGTTCAGTATAAACTAAGCACTCAGCAGAAATTGTAATTAATTAAAAATATGTTTTTCTGGGAAAATATATATTAACTGTTGAGAGAGTTGAAATATTTACACTGTTTTTTAGTTACAGTGAAGTTTTCATATTAAAAATTGTAAATATGGCTGCAAAACGGCTGAAAGAAAACTTTATACAGTGCTCACTTTATCGTGGACGGCCTATAGCATTATCGGTAACTTGACGAACTGCAGCCAAACAACAAGGGGGTCAAGCAAAATACATTGGTAGCTAGGCGAGTGTCCAGACCTGTACTTCTACGATCGTTCCCATGGGCGTACCCAGGGCGGTGGTTTCGGGGGTTTAATAGCTGTATGTAGACCAATAACAGGCATCAAATTTTACAATATTAGGATTCTTATTGGCTCAGTCAAATAGGATAACAGCTCCAAGTACAAGCTAAAGTCAATAATCATCTGGTAAGCTGAACGTGTGGTGAAATCCAGCAAGCAGTCAAGTTTTCCCGCGATAAACAATCATCTCTACAGATAACAAAGACATATTTTTGCAGGATGAGAGTTCGGAACCCCCTCCGAAAACTATTTCTAGGTACGTCCATGTAGAGACCTACAGATTTCACGTTATTACCAGACATCAGATTTGACTCCAAGTAACTGTGGTTATCTGTCGTCTTCTGTTGGATGACAGTTTGTGTGGAGCGCATGAACAACTTTTACAACAACATTAAAAGTGCAATTGTAAGATGTCCACTATCCTGAAATGGCGGCTTACAAAGACACGAAGGTCCGGAGCCAGTAACGTTACGGAATGTGTTCGGGTGAGTATAGGCCAGTTAATTCTAGCCATTCGCCAAATAATAACCCGAAATTTGCACGTCTGTATGCATAGGCAAGGGAAGGAAACATTTGCGAATCCAATAACCTGAATGTTAGAATCCACGTCCTATGCATACAAAAGCCTCGACTGTCTATTAGATTCTATATACCGAAACAGTAGACATTAAAATAATAGACGGAGCTCGAGTAGGCATAGAACACTAACATGCAGGTGATTGAATTCGAGAAATTTTCAATATCAACTTATGCTGAAATCACAATACCGCGACAGAAGCGACACAAAGGTTACGATACGACGCTAAAGATTATCGTTATTACAAACACTATGTAGTTTGGCTGCTGAACGTCAAATACTAAATACTGTGAGTATGACCTGTTCATTGCCACTACATGACTAGTAAGTCAGCCACAGATTTTTACAGTATTTCAGTTATTTTATTTATTTGTAATTCAAGCATTCCGAAATGAAATAATAAACGCAATTACAGGTCTGCTTATAAACGTTATGTTTTGCTTACGACAACCAACAGAAATGTCCTGAAAATTGCAATATACTACTAATTCATCAATTTTGCCCTGAATTCTGGCCCTATATGTACTTTATTCGAGTCGAAATTCAATTTGGAATTAGCGTCACTTCCTTTCTTTTTTGTCGAGCTGAGGTCACCGAAACCTCGGTGCTGATTGGCGAAAATCTTCTGTTAACGTGTCGCTTCTGTCGTGCAATTGTGATTCCGGCATTAGACTGTTCTGCAGCGGAGACAGCCAGACGTCCGAGCGAGCGGTATTAAGAGGGGGGTGGAGGGGATGGGACAATGCGCTGCGGTAGCAGTCGACGCCCGACTCTCGGGTCATGGACTATTTTCCGGCGCTGCGCGTCCCGACGCTACCCCCTGCATAAACCCCGCGAGTCACATTCACCCCCTTCACCCCGAACACGTCCTCGCGGCTTGGGTTTCCTGCGCCGGGCGTTAATGTATGGGCGCGGAGGCCGCTGGAGCGAGAGTTACTGCCCGGGGGGACGGTGCTTGGCGTCTTGCGTTCTTTCCCCCCGCACACGAGAGAGGGTGGAAAAATAAGGGATGTGTGTGTGTGTGCCCCCGCGCAGTCCGCGACCATGCATTATGCATGCCCCCCTCCCCTTCCCTTCTGGAACCCACCTCGACCGTACGCATGAAGAGATCTCGCCCCGCGCGGAAAACCCACCCGAGACGACCTCCGTGTCCTGGGACGCCGACCGCAGACGCTGACCTTTCGGCAGGCGAGAACTCGACGTCTCCTCCGCCATCTGACTGCCCGTTCGACTATGACACCTCGGGGATTGACGCCCCTCGGCCTGGCATTGCGTGCGGACGACGGTTTATTATAGTTCTCGGATGCCGAGAGGGGAGCAGGGATAGACAGCTGCGACACACGTCGTTAATATTTTACATCTCCTCGTGAGTGAGTGAAGAGGTTTTGGTCAGTACTAGACATCCAGGTGGAGCGCTGATCAAGGGTGACATGGTGTGAGTATTAAGCAGCTTCTGAATGAAGGAAGATCCCCAAGAAAACCCGCCGACCATCGTCCGGCACGATTCCCACATGAAAAAAATCTGGGGACCGTACCCGCCGGGAATCGAACCCGGATAGCCTTCGTGGTAAGAGAGTGCTATAGCTATTGCGCCAACCACGGCTCCTACATCTGCTCGTTTTTTTTTTTTTTCGCATAGGCGTCCGTAAGGGGGGGGGGAGTGTCGCAGTTCCCACCCCTAGTACGCTCTTCATCTAAGCTTGTTAATTATATGGGGCTATTCAGGATATATTCCTGTTTCAGGGACTCATTGCATCAACTTAATTTAATGTTGAACACAACGGTAATTTTAATTTTGCCAAAAGACTGCTGTAAAATTAAAATTTTATTTTGAATTTGGAAGGTGGGTGGTGTTTTTACAGCGCCTTTCGCACCAGCATGAGCCCTCTTGAAAGAGTTTTGGAACTCCAAATCAACAACTTTGCGCTCGCTTATGATTTTACGGCCTTGGCGTGTCGTCTCTTCTGTTCATACTGCCTATGTCATCAATGAAGGACTCGTCTCGTTCGCACGTCAATTATGTGTCGCTAACGTGGCCACCTGGATGAACGTAGTTTGTGTGTTCGAAGCCTAGAAGTGCGGAAGCGGTAAGGGCGAGACAGCACGCGCATCACGGATCGCCCTGGACTATAGTTCATTCGCTGAGATGTGAGAGTTGTAGTTTGTAAGTGCGTGATACTATACTCCATTCATTCTAAGGTTGCAGTTAATTCATTCAAGCAAGTGACAGTAAAATGTTTGCACGTCATAAATTTTAATTTGAAATATTGAAAAATACAAGGAAACTGTGTTACGGCGCAATCCGACTGAGAGGAATAAAGATATAATTCAATTGCTTTAATTTATTTGTCAGAAATATTTATTTCTGCTGCAACCTTACAGTGGACAGAGTATAGTATAAGCGGTAAGGGGTGTACAAGCTACTAAGCAGCGCGCGCTGCTGCAGTGTGACGAGAGTTAAATTGGTGAATGGTCAGGCGAGTGTTCGTATTGTTTTCTGATAGTGTTTTAATCAGACAGAAACGTCAGATGTAAAAGTAATTTCACTGTTACAGTCGAACATACTTAAACACATGTACGCCCTACTAGGGCTGTTATGTACTGTTTATTCACATATCGATCGTAGATCGTGATACATACACTGCGTGTTCAGTATAGTAATTATATCTACAACACATGCAACATTAATGATATCAATTACATTTAAACTTCACATAATATCTATACAATTGTAGTGTCTATATATATAATGTGACGGTTTTTTAAAAAGTATGATGTAAATATCGTTACTGTGGAGTTAATGTATTTAAAAAAATGTTTTACGCGTTCCGTAACACTGAAACTTGCACAATACTGATGGTTTGACAATAACGAGGGCTTTGATAATGTTAATGAACGTCAGTTACTTAATTACATCGATCAGTATCGTAAATATTATCGAGAATCGTTATGCACCAAACATCCAAAATGTCAGTGTCACATGTTATTATTAACGTTCATGAATAGTTACAATGTGTGTGTCAATATTACTGTCGGTTATTTTACATTTCTTCCACAGCACATTGGTATGACATTGTCGTCTACCTGAGACATAGGGTTTTATACCCGGATTTCTGCATTGTGTATCCTGCTGGACGATGTCGCTGCTTAAAGAGTTTTCTCGGGGTTCTTCATACCTCTCTCATTCACACTCATAGGTTCCCACGACTTTATGTGTTCATAATCGCCTAAATACCACTAATTCGTGCATGGTAATCTACGCTCAGTACCTGTCTGCCACTACACGTGGCGAGCAATCCGGACACCCCTGATTACAAGCTGCAATCACGTGAACACTTGTGTTTTCATTGTCAGACCTTACCTTCGATCACGTGCATGTTCTTCGCGCGCTCTTACTTGAACGCGAATAGTCAGTAGGTGTAAGTCTCTGAACTGGCGTGCCGTCTTCTCGCCGACAACGCGTCTGTGTGAAACTTTCAATGGTCACCCTGTTATTTTATGACGTATTATTAGAGGCATACAAATTCGCGTTACTTCTTGCCACCAGGCTAGACTCCAAATGGTTATATACTCGTGCAACTTCCCCAATAGGCAAAAAATGCCTTGGTCTGCCGGGTAAAACGTAAAGCTGCCACACGCGTAACTGACACCACATATAAGCTACGACCAGTGTAATATCATACTGTAATCGTGTATACAGGGTGATTGGGGAAAACACCGACAACGCTCAGTATGTTGTGTGGGACGACAAACTGATCATAATTGAAGAAGGAACCCATGTCCGGAAACGTACGGTGTGGGCACAGTAGAACGCCAATGTTAAACAACTGGTGTCATTGGTTGCAATCCGATTTGGTCTTCAAAACAGGTACGGAGGCGTTTAGCTAACGATGTGACCGTAATAACACTCCTGCGCATGCGCTACTCGATACATTTGACTGAGGTACGTTTAGTAGTCTGTCAGAGCCGTGCCGTGTTTGGCAGCAGTCGACATGTACCAGTAGCGTAAATGACCGACATGGTGCTCGCGTACGGCAAAACAGATTGCAATGGTCGAGCTTGTAACTCCAAGGGAGGGAATCAACAAATTTAGGATGAAATTTTAATTGCAGATCAAACATTTTGAGATTGAAATTAGGAATTTTGTCTTTTGAATTTATTCATGACCGTGATGTATCCCATCACCATTTTTTTCTTACGCCTTAAATCTATACAAACACAATAATCATAAATGACGAATTAGCATAACTAGAACACTCGAATATTTTTAATAGCTCTGAATATGAGAAGCTAAATATGTGAATACCTTGACTCAACTTTAACTCCAACTATAATAAGCACTACAATGGCTTCCTACGGCTCAAGTCTAAAAACTGCTGTTGCCCAAGCTTTACATCACATGACTTACTGTTACCCAACTTTAAAATACATGTTAACCAGCTGTTTATATCACATGGCTTACTGTAGCCCAAATTTAAATTCATATGAAACATCTGTAGCTCAAAAATTTACATAACAAAGTTGCTGTAGCCCAAGTTAAAAAAAAAATTAATTACGGGCTTCAGAAATATGATAATAGCTACAAGAGAAATTATAAATAATAGACTTATCATAGATATCCTTTCCCAAATTCTCCTGAACAAGAAAACCTACATAACATAGCCTTAATACTTAACTTAAAACCAGCATAAATACAAGTTCAAAGCTTCGCCATCTCTCTTCTTCTCCAGTCCGCCGCAAACATGTATAGTGCGTCTTCCATCCCCACATTTCCCGGCCAGCCAATAGGAATCCAGAAACATGACACGTTTCTAGATGCTTCTTGGAGAGGGTAGACAGGAAACGAATGGTGGTGCTTGCTGGTGGCAAACGGGGATGCCACAATCCAGGTTGGTAGCCCTGCAGTGCAATATAGTAAGAATCGATGACGTCGACTGTCACCAATCACACAGCTTGGCTCGATTCAAACTTCGCTGATCCTCGGGCGTCATCGGCAGTAGAATAGATGGCGCAGCACACATCCGCCAGCCATCTCCAATCCTGGTCATTGTCCACTCACGTCACTGGTAGACAATAGTAGCAGTGTCGACCTCAGCCGAGCCCCTAGGTACTCGCTCGCGCCACAGTGTTGACAACTCGTAGAAGACATACACCACGTCACTCGTCGCCGCATTCGCCACATTTGACCGCTGCTCACATACCATCAGGTGAGCGAAACTTACACCGCAGCTAGGCAGACAGGCAGGAACAACACTCAAACTTCCATACCACGTAAGAGCGGTAAATATGTTTCGGAGATACGTAAATAACACGAAACGTCCATCTCAAGCTGCTGCACGACGGTATGTGGAACATTGTCCAAACAGACATACTCCACATCATTCTTCGTTCGCGGCCATTGAGAGACGACTAAGAGCAGCCGGAAAGTTTCACGTATGTACATAGCAGTGTAACTTGTGCTTGTTACTTACACGTACCGCAGTAATACTACTGTACAGCAGTAGTACCGAATGTTTACAATGTTATCCCTTCGTTAGGTGCCAAAAGGTGATGCGGGCTGACCACGTTCGACTCGAACACCTCAGTTAGAGGAGGATGTGTTGAGTGAGACTGGTCGAAGAGAACCCATCCACCAGCGCTCGGCAAGTGGCACAGACGCTGCACACATCTCAAAATGCGGTGTGTCAAGTTGTTCACGACCAGCTGCTACATCCATACCGTCTGAAAAAAGTCCACGCATTACCGGAGGATGACTACCCACGACGAGTCCAGTTTGCGGAGTGGTTTTTACAACAATGCATACTGCAGCCACGATTCCCGAGCTTGGTGCTATTCCTTTAACCGCAACGAAATTGTAAACCTGCATAACATGCGTGTTTGAACGGACGAAAATCCATGTGCGCAGGTGGTTCACGGTCACCAACACAGGTTCAGTATCAACGTATGGGCCGGAATAATTGCGGACCATATCATCGATCCATATCTACCGCCAGACAGATTAACAGGAGTGAACTACCTCAAATTTCTTAGAGATATATTCAATATCTTATTGGATGAAGTGCCACTGCAAATCCGACAGGTCATATGGCTACAACACGACGGAGCTCCAAAACACTTTGATAGAAATGTGAGGAATCACCTCAATGTTACATACCCAAATCGATGGATTTGGTCGAGGAGGACCAGTTCCATGGCCAGCACGATCACCAGATCTCACACCACTCGACTATTCTCTGTGGGGTAGTATGAAAGCCATGATGTATGCCACTCCTGTAATATCAGAGGAGGACCTCGTAGGACGAGTACATGGAGCGATTGACATTCTTTTCAGACAATCGCACTTATTGGATCATGTGCGTGCAGCTCAGCGCCGCCGCTGTAGACTCTGCATTGACGTCGGAGGTACACAGTTTGAACCCCGTTTGCAACCTGCTTTTCGCTGCGTACTGTTTCTTCGTTTTATTGGCCACATGCTGTACGGACACTTTTCTGGTCTCCTGCGCCCACACCGTGCGTTTCCGGACATGGGTTCCTTCTCCAATTATGATCAGTTTGTCGTCCGCACAACACACTAAGCGTTGCCGGCGTTTTATCCAATCATCATGTATAAAAGACTGCTAAGTCTAGTGTGTTACCAAATAATAATGTGAATTATGCAGGTCCCTACGTATTATTAAAGATAAATGTGTGTTGCATACGCCTATACAATATAAAATATCCTACGCCCAGATTTACGTACCTAATATACACCATGAAAACACCATTTTATGCTATTTTCCGCCACTAGACAATATGCTTAAATGAGTAGTGATGAGCCTAAAATGGGTATAATCACTTGTAACGTTCTTTACATGCTATTCCTAAACAGATATATCTCATGTGCGCTGGGCAGTTTAATAATAATCTGGTAACGGCCGAAGCTCTGCATTCGCTCAGCGGCCTAGGCAGGTGGTCACCTTAAGGATTACCGAATACGTTCATTATGAACTGTATATATTTTCACGAAATAATATTAGTTATGTACAGTATATGACACATGTGAATACAGTTTCCTCGTACGGAACGATTTTAGTTCGCATAGTTTCCTTATAACTGAGCGCCAAAGCCAAAATTAGCATCTTACGCTGCCATGCAAATATCGAAAACCATTTTACATACATAAACGAAATAATTCACACTGAAACAACATGCCATGGGCTACGTAACCAAATATTATAGGAGAACTTACAGTGAACAACATTTGTATTTTATAAAATTGTTGAATTTACAACTTTTCCTTATACTTTTGCAATGTTTAAAGATCAGAAATAAATTCTATAATACGTAGTCCATGGCAAGTTATTCCTCTGTGAAATATTTCGTTTGAGTAAGCCATTTTTTTTTTAAATTTGCATGTCAGAGTAGCGTGCAAATTTTAACTTTGACGTAGCCTACCGTTATGAGAACACTATGAGAGCTAAAATTGTTTCGTAAGAGAAAATTTTACTCCCATGTACCGTCCACAAAATCAACACTATTTCATGAAAATATAAAATTATCACTTTCGTACCACTTGAACACCCTTAAGTAACCGTTCAATCATTTTTCGTCTCAGCCGCCGTCTGCCCCAGCGGCCGAGCAGTGTGCACAACTTCGGCTGACGATATTTAATTGAAAAACTTATCAAATTGCACAGCAAAAATGATTTCTTTGCAACGAAGAACTATTTTACTTTGGAGAAATTTAGCTTGCGGCAGTTAAATCTCGCCTTACACCAAAAATAATTTGAAATAATTATGTTTGATGTTACGTCATTTTTTTACAAATTTTTTTTTGTATCAGTTGCTTTGTAGCAAAGATAATATTTTTTCAACATAGTATTTGATTTACCAATACCACAACTATTTTCACCACGAATATTTCGAATAAACTATCTAAACAATAACAGAACAAAAAATGTAATCTTAAAAGTAATATTTTCTTTGCAGCTAAGTTACTTCACTGTAACTCATAATTAACAAAACAATTTTTTTTTTGCAAAATTAAACGTTCTGATACGTACGTGAGTGGTGTTTACTAAGGAATACCATTCAAGAATGTTACACGCACGTATAACCTTTTCAGGCCCTTTACTAATATTTAAAGCTTATTTTCTCATGGTCTGAAATTGTGAAAAATAATGTTTTTGCGGTCCTTTTTAGGCACGATAAGCTTCGTTCAGGTTATTAAGAAAGTGTTGGCAGTTAACACACCTTCATCTCATATACTACGACATAATATTGTAGGGACACCACTGAACGTCACATATAGGCTACACAGAAAAGAAATGATTTGTTGCTGTTACATAATATATTGTGTGTATTTGCCCTGCAATATTTATTCTATGGTCACAACAAAAGTATTTTTTTGACACCACTCAAACATTGTGCACTGTAAAAATGTTTATACTTTTACAAAGAATATCTTTGGAAACCCAGTTGCCAAAGAAATTCCTTGTAAAACTACAACGGTTGTCCTTGTAATTTTACAAACATATACTTTGTATTTTTATTACAAGGAATAGCATTGGAGTTATACTTTCCATAAGGAAAAAAATAAATATAAATTCTCATTGTACTTCATAAATAACACTGAACTAATGTGTCAAATAACTTTTTAAAAAAGGATGTTTACATAAAATTATTTTGAAAAAAAAAAAAATATATGGAGGTCGTAATTTCGAACCACTCTCCCCGCGCTTAGCTTCCTGGTTCTACGCATCTTGCCCCTAGTCCACTGTGACTTCCATACTAACCTGTATTTATTTATTTGTATATATTCAATGTACAGTTCAGTAATAATTCTTTCTTGTAAAACACACAATTAATAAAAACATTCACTTTATTCCAGAAAAATGCTTTTCAGTGGTTGTGATCTTTGCATAAGTAATTTCCGGCGAACCTACGATTTTGGCAGACTACACAGTTTTTTTTAGTTTTTTTTTAAAAACAAAATTCCTTCAACATTATAAACTAATAATTTTACGAGGAAAATTTTTTAACATTTACAAAAGTTTGTACAACTACAAAGAAATGCCTTGTCATATTTTACAAAAAAACACAGTGCAGGAACTGTCGGTATATAGGTACAAAGAATTCCTTTATAGTATTACAAAGTATGTAACTTTATAAATTAATGATTTCACAAAGAAAATCTTTGTATTTTTATAAGGATTTGTAAAAGTAAAAAGAAAATCTTTGTAAATTTTACAAAAATATTATTAGAGTGTGGCCACCACAAAATTGTTTTGTGGTTACTACAAAATAATTTTACAGGGAAGACTTCCAACGAAGTTTTTCTTTCATTGTAGTTATATGTGAGAAGAATACACGCATGTATATTGTCTAGCGCCTACTAACGCTTAGGCCGGGTTTATAAACTAAGCATAAACGCAAGAACGCTAGAAATGCATTTTGAAAAAACACGCAACAAAATTTCAGTCATTTATAAACATTGCAAGCGACACGATGTAACCAACACTATCACCCAAAATTTCTAAGAGCCAACGGAGTGTTTCTCTCTGTATTTTTTTCATTACGATTATGTTGTGTCACTCATTTCTGTTTTCTAAAAATTCGGTTGTTGCAGTATTTTGAAATAGCGACCATATAAACATAAGCAGTGTGTATTTGAAGACGCATTCTAAGAGATTTTTAAATTATTGTTGCAATGGGAAATTACAGTTAGAATTTATTGGTCCACAAACCAATAAATTCTAACGCATTCTAAACAAACACAAAAAAAAAAAAACATGAGATTAAATGGCCGAATCAGAGACATTATAGAGACAATTGAAACTAATTTCAAACGTTTTGGCCAAACAAACTGTTGACATAAAAGGCGGTGAAACGCAAGAAGTTGAAAGTTACTGAACGCTTGCGTTACAGTCTTGCATATTTGCGTTTTTTTTTTTTGCGTGTGTGTATATATATATATATATATATATATATATATATATATATATATATATATCATGTTCAATTTGTTGCGTAGTTTATTAACCCAGCCTTAGGGTGGGCGTGATGGGCGTGTTGTGCCGCCGTTAGCTCTCCACATTTCTTGGACTCGAAAGCGCACAATTCGTCCACCAGGCGACCACCTTAAGAGTGCGTGGTATGTAATTCAGCGCCAAAAGCATCAGTTCAGAATTGTAGGTTTCTCGAAGCCAATTTGCAAAAAAAAAAAAAACAGCAATCCTAGACAATAGTTTTTGCCAATTTTCTGAGCAAACATTTTCCTCGATTAACATATATCTGAAGAACAATCTCTGACACCGAAATCTCGTACAATTAATTGCGGGGCTAGACATCACGCTTAACGAATGCATCGTTCTGGGTAAATGTTTGCTCATAAAGTTTGTAAATATAATTAACAAGGATTGCTGTTTTGTAGTTTTTCTATATAGACTTTCATGAAATGTAGATCTCAGTTGAATGCAGTGCTTATTTATCTACTACGCCTTCTTAAGTGTACAGTGTCATTTTATACTGAATTCTGTTACTCGCACAATGCCTACAATTCGCAAATACTACGTTCCGTTGGACAGTTGCAGGCGTATCAGTGTACTAGTGACGTCATCAACTTCCGGACAGATTGGCGCATGAATGCACGAGATCTGGGGCAGTAGTAGTACGTGCGTGACGTCACATTAGCGGGAAACGTTTTTAAAATGCTTGCCGATGTGTAGACAACTGTAGTTAGTTCGACTTAAAATATGTTAATTTCGGTGTGAAGAACGTTTACACAATGGTGAATGCACTACGACATGGTTAGTGTATATTTAAATAATTTATTGTAATGTGTTGCGTAAATGTACGAGACGAATCGTTACCGTACGGTAACCCGGTGGCAGTGCAACCTCGAGGACAAATAATGAGGGAAACATACATGTAACATAGGACCTAATGTGATTCATGAAGCCAATATGGATAAATTTCTCAATGACAATCCTAGATAATGGTATTTGCCAACTTTATAAGTAAATATTTACCCAGGATTACTAATTCGTTACGCGTGATCTCTTGCGCCGCAGTTAAATGCACGAGGTTCCGGCGTCAGATATTGTGCCTCAGAAGTTCGTAACACTGGAAACAATTTTGTTTAAAACGTTGTCTAAAACTATTGTATAGGATTTTTAGCGTTTAATTTTCTCAAATTGGCTTCAAGAATACTGCAGTTATAGATTAATAATTTTAGTGTTGAATTATGTACCACGCCATCTTAAGGCGCCCGCCTACTGGCTGTGTGTTTGTGTGAGTAAGGCACGACGCCAAGGGCGATGTTGACCGGCTCATCTGGTGCGGTATCGCCTCTACCGCATGACAAAGAAACAGCGTGCAGCGGTATCGTAGATCACTCGCCTGAACACTTTCAGTGGTGAGCCCATCTTTTTAATGGTGGAAAATTTTCAGCAAAATCCATTCCATGTTTCGAAAGTAGGTTCATACAAATCCCGTGAGTAGTTTCTGGGGTATGACAGGTAGGAAAATATATTTTTAGACATCTGAAGGGCTACGGTATGATTTTATTTTAATGAGGTGATGCTTTGAAACTACCTATCCGTCATCGTTTGAAGTGTGCTTACTTTTCGACCCTTGACACAATGGGCACATGTGGAATAGTTTCGTACGCAAAAAAAAAAAAAACGTGTTTACGAACACACTGCAACGCATATAAAGTGCAAGTAAGTGTTTCAGGTTGCCTGCCTCCCAGGCGTCCACACATCTACCTTCCAACTGAACATGCGACATCTGTGGAAACGGTTGGGATTAGATCCTACTCCCAAAGTGACCTTTTTTTATTCATTTTTGGATGCTGATTATTTAAAAATCATGTCATATCACTATAGGGGATAGTCACAAAGTTCTAAGCAACCCCTATTTTAATTCATGACTAGGTCTACTTTCTGTAACATTATGTTCTTTGGTAAATTGTCTTCACATAATTTACCTGTACACAGAATTTCGTTCTTTAATTGAATTTACTTGTCATTTAACCATGCATGTTTACGTTTAAAAAATTCACTTTGGAAGCTATCTACCACCCTCACGATTCACAACAGGCCCAATGGAATGGTGCACGCACGTTTCCCTAATTGTGTGTCTTCAAGACTGCACCCTCACTGAGTTAGCATATACGAACGACTCGCCTTATATATGCCAGTCTATTGAGGTTAGGTTCGCGGGATTTTCCATCCACAGTTCTTACGTTACACGTGTAAAGACGGAAGATTCCGGGTAACTGATTGACTTTGGTCAGAGGTAAACGTACTCTCATCGACGCGAGCAACGAAATACAGCCTACGCTGCAACAAATTTCTTGTAAATTTAGCACTCCTATGTGTAGAGATGTTACAAAAGTAACTATGATAAAAGTGTTTTCCATACATCAATGGTAGCGTTACTATGTAAAAAAAATCAAGTGTATTCTAACGTTACCAATCTTATACAGTAATTTGCACTATTTGTTAGCTGAAGCACCCTTCGCGGTATTTTGTGTGAGGAGGGTATGTCTGTGAGCAACGTACTCTCCTTTTTACGTACGACGGGTATTTTAAATTTGTTGTGACATGTTTTTGTGTTATTTTGGGGTTTTAGTAACCTTTTATTGTGTTTGACACACTTGCGTATCTCCCTCTTATGGAGGTGGTTTGTCCTATTCTTTGTCCTTTACTATGTAATTTTGTTATTTTGTGTCCTCTGGATCCATTTCCTCCTATGGAGGACCTTTTTATTTTATTTATTATAATTGTAACCTTCAGTGGGCGCTGATGGCCTCTGTGTCGAGTGCCCCACAAACCACTCACTCGCTCACTAGCTGAAGCATTTATGACTGGTTCACGATAAGTGAGCACTTTTGAAGTCCAACTTATTTAAAATGATAATTGAAAAGTGCTATTCATAGTGACCTCAGACGACAACTTTTGAGTGTGGTATAATCTATTCACTTTGACTGTTATTTAATAGCTTTGGTTGTATTTAAAACTCGCCGGATACTATAAATAATCACAAAGGTAAAAAAAATACCCGGGGTTCCAGAAGTGCTCACTTTATCCCGAACCGTCTATTAGTGTCCCATATTACGTATAACTAGAGACATGCATAATTCGCGTTATCGTTTGGTAGCAGACTAAACTTCACTTTCCTGTACATAACAGAGGATAATCTGCTATTCAATTGGCCACGAACGTTTATGTGTTGTTATTTACGCGTGTTACGTCGTTACAGAGATTGGCCTCTCTACCGTGTAAGCATTCTCCGCGGCAAGTCACGACAATATCGGCCAGCGAGAGACTTCGAACGAGCCTATAGTCACTTGGAGTCTAGTAAGCTGTCAGAAAAATTTTGCATGTCTCTACGTATAACTATAGACGGGAAAAATTCGCGTGGTCAGTGACCTGTAGGCTAGCCTCCAATAATATGTGATCTCAAGCTGCTCGCTGATACAGTAGTATGGGGCACGTTAAGGTATATTTATATTATTTACGCAGAGCCTTCCAGGGGATGTCAAATTAGTCAAGGGCCAGTTGCGGACGTGACACGACCTTATAGTTGCTGGAATTCTAGCGTGTGTGTGAAAGACAGCGCGAATTTTCCACGTCTCTACGTGTGAGTTAACAACTTCCAGTACGACTTGGGGCCTGCGGTGGCCGAATAGTCAGATCATTCGCCTCCCACCAAGGCGATCCGGGTTCGCTTCCCGGCGGGCTCGGTCCTCGGATTTTCGCATGTGGGAATCGTGCCGGACGATGACGTGGTCGGTGGGTTTTCTCGGGGATCTTCCGTTTCCCCCGCCCTGTCATTCCGGTGCTACTCCATGCTCACCTCATGTCACACCTCACCAGCGCTGAAGACCTCGATGTTAAGCGATGACCAACGTCTCTCTTCCCAATACGACTTAGGAAGTTTTTCTACAGTGTATCTCATCTTTGCTTTCTGTTCCACGTGACGAAGATCTTAAATCGTTATTCAACGTGATACAGCGGTGTTTGTTGATGGCCCTGTCAAGCTCGGAAATCCTACGTTCACAGCCGTTTTTCTCCTAATAATTTACCGAGCTTCCGTCAAAATTTCGTGAATATCTCTCCGAGTCCACAATAAAACACATTACATGTTGTGCCAAAACCGGCCGTTATGTCTTCTAGAAGCAACTAAACGGCGACTTTTTCCTTGCTTTATGTTGTCACCGGACAGTAATTTTTATCTATATGTTTTACTGTTCCTAATTTAATTTTGTAACATTATATGCTAGCATGTATTTAGAAGTTTTCTTCGACATATTGATATTTTTTATCCTGGCTAACGCCTGTATCTTATTCAATTCAACGACTTACATTTGCTGTATTATTATTTGAAGTTACGCAAATTTCATTTCAAAATATGATTTAATATTTTCTCTTATATAGTAGGTTCTAGATCGCAAAACTTATTATTGTCCCCTCCCCTCGAGTAGGCTATATATCATAAAGCCTTTCTATTCTCGCTCCATCTTATAAGTTAAGATTGTTCCAATATATATATATATATATATATATATATATATATATATATATATATATAAATGAAAGGTGACTGATTGACTGACTGACTGACTGACTGACATATCAAACTGCAGCCCAAACCACTGGACCTAGAATCGTGAAATTTTTTGTGGGGGTTCCCTTCAGGTCGTAGGCGAGCACTAAGAAGGGATTTTTCGAAATTCGACCT
>PNEQ01007856.1:0-21610 GCA_003012365.1 Medauroidea extradentata
CGTAGTGCGCGTAGCGCTAGACGCCTTTCGCTAACGACTGTTGAATTTGAACGGCCCGGATTAAATCACTTTCTACTGGCGCCGTTTAAGTAAACTTATACAGGCAGTAAGTATGTCAATATTATCATAAATAAATATTTTAAAGTATATTAAATACGGAGAGGTCGATTCCATTTGATGTTCTTTCAGTAATGTTGTAATTAAATATAAAATACACGGAACTACGTGCGATAATTCGCTGCCAACTGTATAAGCAGTAATGTAACTGTTGTCAATGTTGAATTATATGCAGCAACGCCTAGTGATTTTTTTTTCAAAGGTTAAATCTTTAGTGTTCACTTTATTCCGAATGACCTATAGTAGATGTATTTTGCATTAATGTTTTTATTTACATTTTCAAAGACTAACATTGATATTATTTAACATTGCCTTAGAATGATGTTATTAGATCACTATTGTTAGATCCGGTGTCTGCGGATCAAGGTGTTGATGCAGTTTTTAGTTAGCTTGGATATTCTATAGGAGTGATCTCAATTTTAGCTGTGCCCAAATAAAATGTTGCACTCACAAAACAAAACAACAAAAAAATTGCAATGAATAGCAAAGAAAATACTTGATAATTTTCAAAGTAAAAATTTCTTAAATTTTCATCTTTCTTTTACACTTCCTCAATAGTGGTTGTAAAAAGTGGGTTGATCATTATAAACAAGGTGATAATAGAGGGGTTCTACGGTAGTTCACTTATATTGTTTTCTTTGTTATTAATGTTATTAAATATTATCATTTGCAATGAATATATTCCAAAATATTCAAACACATGAAATTATAGGTTGGTGTAATCTTTCAAATTACAGTAATCTCCTGGTTTAAAGTCTTTTAGTTAAGTGTTACACTCACTCTAACAACTGTATTCTTTTGTGCAATTCTTAAGTATCAAACATACTTTTATAATTCAGTTTAATGACTGATATCATTAAACTAAAACACAACTGTAGTTAAATTAAATGTCCAAATAAAAAATTTTATCTTACATGAGGAAAATGTTAATCTTCACAAATTTTATTTTTTGCAACTTTTATTTTTGCTGGTATCTGTACACACAAGTTAGAGAAACTATCAGCCTCTAAACCCCATATGCTTACAGATTAATTTTATACATAAGATCTTGCAACTGAAGAACTGTATGGTGAGAGTACTAGATGTAAATATATAAAAACAACTTGCACAATT
This sequence comes from Medauroidea extradentata, assembly GCA_003012365.1. Lineage (NCBI taxonomy): Eukaryota > Metazoa > Arthropoda > Insecta > Phasmatodea > Phasmatidae > Medauroidea > Medauroidea extradentata. Next base: position 1,231 of record PNEQ01007856.1, read on the forward strand.
GTTTCAGTATAAGTATCTATTCAAATGCTGTACAAAAATCAGACAATCGTAAAATGGCAAATGTCGCATGACTCGGCAACAGTACAAAAAAAATTATTTTCTTCCAAACAAAGTATTTTGGACAGTTTGTTAAGAAAAAAAATTACTTTTATCTCCTACTGCAAAGAATAATATGATAAATAAAAATCAGTAGTATGAATAAAGGTCACACAACAGAAATTAAAACATTGACAACCGTCTCAGTAAATACTAAATTTAAATTTTTACATAATACAGACCTGTCGTGGACAGTTTTTCTGCTTGTTCTCCAGATTTCTCAACCACTTGACCATTTGTAGGTTGCACCGTTCTATCAGTAGATGTTTCACTGCAAACACATGGCTGTACATTTCTGCAAACAGACATCACAAAAACCAAAGATATTATTTTAATTATAACACACAAATGCAGTAACAGTTCTCTGTAAAATTTAATAACATACAATATTATATACATCCGAAAAAACGTATCAAAACCGTACTTAATACACTTCAAAGTCATGCTCTTGTCCTAGAGGAAAATATCCAAAATGTATTTTTCGAATTTATCATGAAGATGACTAGTGGGTCCTATTTAATTATCTCAATGTGCCAAATTCCTAGTTTTCAATTGCTACAATATTGAAAGTATGTCACATAACAAAAGCTTAAATTACAGTAAATTTATTGTTGCAATGTCTGGTCGAAAGTTTTGCAATTGTTGAAGTTAAATTATACCAAATTGAACCAATTTTTCATTTGCTTCAACAGGATGAGCATAAAATACAAAAATTAAAAATTGTATTATGAAAGTTCAATTTTATTCCCAAAAATCTTATGTTTCAAAACATTCACTGCTGGTTACTTACAAAAGCACCAGACAACATGCAGTCACTATCACTTGATCCTACTGTGGCCAACTTTTATTTTAAGTAACCAGTTTGCATCCAGTACCCTTTAGTATCTAGCACTGCATAAAACTTCAGCACTAAGCAATTATGGAACAATAAAATTTACCACTTAAGTTTTAAAGTAAAGCAAGGATGTAAGCAAAGAGCAGCAAACTTGCCAGCTATAAAAAAATGTGAATACACCTTCATCTTACGAATTATTATAAAATGAGGAACATTATCTTTGTGCAATATCATACCAAGAAAAGCTGTTAAAGTGTATTGATATATTTATGAATAATATTCATGTTTTAATATTATCTTCTAGAATTATTTTTATTTTATTAGGATTGGTACTGATTTGTGTATCAGGATGCAGACAAGAAGCTAGGCAGAATTTTTTGTCTGAATGAAGGCGAGCAGTACGAAGAAAATGGGACAGTATGTCAGCATCATGAAGCACAAAACAAGAGGTAGGAATCCTGAGAGGAAGTTTTTACTTTATGTTTCTGCTGTGTAGTTGCCGTGTTGTAAGAGGGAGATAAGTTGTAGTGGGCTAGAACTGTGTTTTCTGTGTCTTTCACATGATTGCTGAATGCACATCATATTAGAGTTTGTAGGCAAGGGAAAGCTTAACGCGTGGGAAACACCATGGCAGAGTAATTTTTTACTACTGTGGAATATTGAAAACATCACAACACAAGGTCAGGGAAACCATTGGTCTGGCAACACTGGCGGTACATTGAAAATTCCGGTACAAAAAAAAGTACCTTGCGTCAAATCCACTGTTCCACACAACTAAAATATCAGTAAGAAAAGAAATATGGGACTTGAAAATTGGTGTATGTACCAAGAAAATGGTACACTGTGTTAATACCACCCATGAAAATGTCAGTTTATTAAATATTTTGAAATTCCAGGTAACTTTTTAGAGAATTCCCTGAATTTTCCCTGACTTCTCCAGATGTCTTTAATTCCCTGAATTTTCCCTGACTTCTCCAGATGTCTTTAATTCCCTGAATTTTCCCTGACTTCTCAAGACATCTTTAATTCCCTGACTTTTCCCAGTTTTCCACGTCTCTCACCACCGTGCTCCTAATGGGTGACTCCTAACTGCTGACTCCTTACAGGTGACTTCCTAATAGGTGATTCTTAACGGGTGACTACTAACAGGTGACTCCTAACAGAATAAACATAACAAACATTAGCTTTGTAAAAAAAATACTCTGCACGAAACTTCTCCACGATGCAAGAATGGACAACCCAAATGAAATTCTAGTTTTTAAATATTTGTTTGTTAAATTCAGCTCGCTGTGAAACAGCAAGAATATCACCTACCATTGTGATTCACTTTCTAGCCATTTATGTGGAGAAATTACATTACTAGCTGTTAGAGAAGTGACAGCTCGTGACCTACTGATCCTGGCTTCGATGAACTGTGTGACGTGCACTGCACGTTGCCCATACTTGGTTCCTTATCATATAATAATTTAATTTTTTTTTCTTCTCTCTCTACTAATTAAGATTTTTTTTTGTTGTAACAATTCAATCATGCTAATTTAATCACATGTAACAATGTATATAGAGGGAGCTAACATATTAATTGGGGATGCTGGAAGTGAAATTAACATTCAAATTTTATTCAGAATTTAACTTTTAACTTTTAAACCAAGATAAAGGTAGTACATTTGTGGGTCAATTTTATCTGATTTATATCATGTTTGGACTAATTTTAAAGATAATTTAATTTTTAACAACCTTTCTAAGTGACATTTTCTTATATTTTGCTTCATTTGTATTTTCAAAATTTCAAACTGGCTCTGAGCTAGCATCTGCTGGGATAGGATTTATCTGGCAAGCAGGTCAGAGTTCAGATGCCTGGAGACCCATACAGAGGCATATTGGAATGTAGCTAGAGCAGTAGGTCATTAGGCCATCGTCTTGGGTGGTAGTGCTGGGTGCAACAAAACTCCGAAAAGGTTGTGATCCACGACAGATTAATGACGCAGCATATCCCAATTAATAAAATAATGAATATTTAGCTGTTACTGTGCTACAGAAAGTTGTGCAAATTTGTCTGTAACTGTGTTATACAATTTCCTTCGATATAAATCTCAACTGACTGTTATTTAAAAGAAGTTAGATCCTGGTGTATCACTCATCCGGGTGGCTGCAACAGTGCACGTTCGCTCCGAATGGGAAATCTAGTTATATCGTCAGTCGGGAATGGACATGTTGAGCTAGAGAGGAGTCTTGAAAAGATGGCTGGAGAGGGAGAAAAGGGTGAAGGCGTGGTTAGGAAGTGGGGCTGCGCAGGAAAACCAAAGGGGAGATGGCGCAACTAGATACGACTGCCAGGGTTGGCATTTTCTTTATTGTCTTCGTTAGTATACATACAAGAATCAATGTAACTTCGTAGTAAGTTAGAAAGAAAAGAAGCAACTAGTAACATGTGAAAGCTTTGCCGTTACAGTATTCATTATGTAATCAGATCACTTGTATGTTGTGATGACTTTTGTGCTGATTAGTTGAGTAGTCGTCCAGAAATGAGTTGAATTCCAGCATGCAAGTTATTTTGTGGCGAACTTGCAGCAGTGTGTAGCCAAACAGTCTTAAGAAAAGTATGTTATTTTGTTGTCTTCTGTCTATAAAAAAAACTTAAGTTTGTTGTTCTCGTTGTTCTGAAGCCAGGAGTCTAGGATTATAAAAGGAACTGTATCTTGCAGTAAATTATGTTGTAAGCAAAAGTTTACTGGAAAATATAAAGCAGTGCAGCTGAACTGGTATTTTAAATTTTATTAGCGAGCATTTCCCGCTTCACTCAAATTATCTCCTGGAAATATCTTCAGAACTGTTTAGGTTGCAGTATGATTTTTTTAACTAAACAACCTAATAATTTCACCACTAAGCATTGGGGCAAGTATAACTCCGACACAAATTTTCGCCACCGTCCAACGGCAACGAGAACTTCCACTATAAGAAGGAGAATTGACACACACAAACACCCAACTACACCTACCCCCCTCCCGTTAAAACTGACCGTGAGGAACAGGGACCTGAGGGAAGCAAAGTACCTCGGGGGCTCTAGGACCCACAACAACAACAAGGGGCAGTGCCACGACAGCTTCAGTTTGAGGTCGGTGGCAGTGAAGAGGCCCACACTTGTGTAGCCTTTCCCTTTCCATGCAAAATTAAAAAAAAAAAATATATATATATATATATATATATATATGCTCTGTAGACGTCTACAAGAGGTAGAAGAGAGAAGCCGACAAACAACAGATTAGTGTTTACAAGCGCGGATAGGTAGCCAAGGGGAGCCGTATAAAATTGTGCATCATATCAGCAGTCCTTTTTGTTGTTGTTGTTGTTGTTGTATTTGTTGTCTTTAGTCACCAATAAAAAGTAAAAATAGGAATGTCAACATGGTTTTTTAAATGGATAAATACACATTAAGCCTATGAATAACACGTCTTGTCTACTGTATGACATTGTGAGAAACAAAACCTAAAAGCATGGCAGCTACAGAAAAAAATTATTAAACTTTATAAAAGAAATGTTAGAGGCACAGAGTACAACTGAAGAGCAAACTAGGGCAGTAATAGGAGAAATTAGAGAACTGAAAACAGAAATTAGGAGGGACACTGAGGAGTTTAGGGAATGGTTGAGTAGTGCAGTAAAGAGTTGTGCAGAAACTTTTGGAGTAATGCAGACAAAATCTAGTAATATTATTGAGGAAGTGAAAGATGAAATAAAGAAACAATATGCAGTGTCCAAGGTTGTTGTATAGTTAGGCGTAGAGGAACAGAAAGTGACAGAGGTGCAAGAAGGTAAAGGTGAGGTTAGGCGTAGTAATGAAATTAAAGTTTGTCCCATGAGACAGCAGTTATAGAAACTAAGGAAGCTGAATCGTAAGAAAAGGCAAATTTATTAGTAACTGAAGGGGGGGGGGGGGGTTAAAGTGCAGATATGGGAAATGAACAGAGCATTTTTGGGGCCAGATAAAAATTGTAACAATGTGTTGATGGTAACAGATACAGAACAGTAGGGGGTGCAGGAATGGCACCTAAGTACAGTAAAGTTTATAGGCCAGGAAGGACTGGAGGGTGAAGTTTGTGTTGTGAAGCTGGAAGTGCAGAGAAGTACTGAGAGATGGGGGGAATGGACAAGGGAAAATGTAAAGATAAAGATTTACTCTTAGACCATTACCCTATGTTGTGCTCAGAGGAGCAAGAGGTGTGTGTTGGTGTGAGGGAACTGTTCGACAGGGTAAAAGGACTCTTGTGTATTTCTATAGATTTAATGAAACATTAAAAATTAATAAAATTATTAATTGGGTATGGCACCACTAGGTTTTTGACAGCTTGGTAACAATGTAATTATGTACCTTCAGTGCACTTGTAATATTGAGTTTGACGAGTTTATCAATGTTAATATAGTTTTTCACGTTGTGAGCAACGTAGAAGTAACTGTGAAAATTTTTTAAATAAGACTTTGATAATGTTTAGGTACTTTCAAATTTGAAAATGTTGATCAACCCTGAGGTTTATTATGGATTTTTGCAGAGCTTTGAGAAATAATCTAAGTTAATGTACGCAAATATTGAAATTAGTGCAATATGGACAAGCAGAATTTGAAATGGCAGTAGAGTTATAATAATTTAAGACCGTAAATTTGAGAATGATTAATTTACCAGTACTTGAGACATAGCAGCAGTGTAAACAAATGTTTTTGGGTTAATTTTCAGAGATATTGTTAAAATTTGGTGAATATATGGCAGTACAGAGAATTATGGTAATTTGAATATGTCAAGGAATTTAATGTGTTGTTACTGAGGTTAGACACTGGATGATGGTAGTAATTGTTTTGGTTAAATAAGTAAGAAGTAAAGGGGAGTGCTGCAAGTTCATTGGAAGGAGGAAGTGGTTGTTGGGGGAGAAAGTGTGTGAATGTAGGTATGTATCATGTTTTGAGTAAGAAGAGTCGTCTACGTTTTGCGGTTGTGTTTTTAATTCGGTAGCCTTCTTCGTGGAGCAAATAAGACTGGCCCTGGTTTATTATTGAGGAAGATGTTGATGTATTGTGTTTATAGTTTTTGGAAGTTGGCCTCGTCGTATTGCAAATTGGCATGTATTTGTTTTTTGGTGGTTGAGAAGGTGCCTCATCGTGGTGCAAATAGTTATGTCTTAAGATGGTTATGGAAATTATGTGGTATATGGTGTGTGAATTTGTGAAGTTGTAATGGTGTTTGTGTGAGTGGTAAGAGGTTATGGTGCAGCCTCCCTGTATTTAAAATAAATAGGTAATAGGTAATGATGTGCTTTGTTTTGGAAGTTTTGTTCAAGAATTTATGTTTACAATTTCTGTAAGTATGTAATTAAGAGGATTTATGGAAATTCAATGGTTTTAAAGTTTGTACGCTGCTGTAAGTCAATGATATTTTTCTTCATTTTTTTTTTTTTTGCAAAGAGAAATTTGTGATTGTGGATAGAAAAACAGTTTAAGTAAGTAAAACAACTGTTCTTGTAGTTAAGTCATTTGTAATAATTTGGTATCAGTGTTCTTCTCAGTGTTGATCATAATAAGCAATTGAGGTAGCAATGTTGTCATTTAATTTTCATATTAAATACCTTGATGGTAAATTTACTTGCATGAATATAAGGTTACCTGGCACTGATTTTCTCGAGGATTGCTAAACTTTGATGTAAAGAAGAGGAGAATTCATTTGTAAAACTCAGCTGTGTTTGTAGAATGTAAGGCAACTTTGTCAGAAAATAATTAAAGAATGTTGTAATATTTTTTTGTGTTGTACCATATGGCTAGACATATTAAAATTGCAGTTTTATTTATTTTTTTAGTGTTATGTATTGGGTATAACAAATTTTAAATAAAAAATTAAGCAAAGAACGAGTAAACACACATACAAGTGATATGTAACCAATGTAGAGTCAGGGTGGCAATGGAAATATAATTTTATTGTATCTTAAAATTTGTCATCACTGTATTAGTTTGAACCTTGATAACACCACCAGTAAAATAAGATACTTTTTTTGATACACAAACTAATTTACTAAGTACATTGCTGCTGTTATTTGTTGTGAATTATTGTTTAAAGTTAATGAGCTACAATAATAATGATGTTAGTTAATTGTAAGTTATGTCAATATTAAAGTTTCAATTGAAATACATTCCTATTTAAATTTATCATTACGGAGCATGATAGCTTTTGTAATTTGTTTCTTCATGAGGGGTTTTGAGTATTGTCGAAATAGAAATAAGTGATAACTTATAATAAAAAATTATATGAAATAACTGCAACTTTTCAATTTTTATCTGTAACTGCTTGACTTGCTTCAACAGGCCAGTACACTGCAAGAGCTTAGTCGATTTACCTGGGTTTAGTAAAAATTGTATGTTAAACACTTGGTCCATTTGTCTTTTAGTTGTTTACCATCTCGTAGCCGATGATGGCTGTTAACTTGGTGTGAAAAGGAACTGCTGTAAGAGGAAGGGTATTATGAAGAGAATGTTATGTGAAGAAGTTGTTTCAGTGTGTAGTGGCGTACGTTTTTTACTTTTGGGCACCTTCGTCGTCATGCCAATGGGGTGTACCAAGTGTGTAGGGCACTCTCGTAATTGTTCAAAAAGAGTGTATACCTACCTTTGTGTTTTATGAGTGATATATATGATGGTGCAGACTTCCTGTAATCAGCTAAACGTAATGGTTTTCAGTTGCTTTAAATTTTGGTCATGTTTGAAATTAAGGGTGCATTTAACGGTGTGCTGCTGTAAGTCGATGCATAAAAATTAAATCTATTTTCAAATGAATTTTACCTAAAATATTACATGATATACTATACTTTTAAATTAATGTTTTAAGCTCAGGGGTGAAGTGAAATACTAATAAATACTACAAAAAAATATTTGTATGTTTGTTAAATGTGGTGGTGTTTTAGAGGTTATGAAAACAGCACATGTGTGTCTGGTAATATTGTAGAGCACGGTTGTAGCAAACAAGAGATTTGCTGGAGTTTGTACTCATGTATGTTGTATTTATTGATTTTGTGTAGTTTCTATAACTTAGGTAATCATTGGAATTAATGAACACAAGATTGTATTATGTATTGAAACATAGTAATTTGTATTGAAACATAACTGGGGTAAACTGTTATACTGAGAGTGTACTTACACTTACGGTTTGTCCCTTGGGAAAATCCATTACATTTTTAGTGGGGCTTTTGACATGCACTGCACGTAGCCCATACTTGGTTCCTTATCATAAAATTATTTAATATTTTTCTTCTCTCCATTAACTAAGATTCTTTTTGTTTGTTGTAACAATATAATCATGCTAACTTCATCAAATGTAAGGTTGTATACAGAGGGATCCAACATATCAATTGGGAATGCTGGAAGAGAAATTAACATTCAAACTTTATTCAGAATTTAAATTTTAACTGTTAAACCAAGATAAAGGTAGTACATTTTTGGGTCAATTTTAACTGATTTATATCGTGTTTGGACTCATTTTAAAGACAATTTAATTTTGAACAACCTTTCTAAGCGACTTTTTCTTATATTTTGCTTTGTTTGTATTTTCCGAATTTCAAATTGGCTCTGAGCTAGCATCTGCTGGGATAGGATTTATCTGGCAAGCAGGTCAGAGTTCAGATGCCTGGAGGCCCATACAGAGGCATATTGGAATGTAGCTAGAGCAATAGGTAATTAGGCCATAGTCTTGGGTGGTAGTGGTGGGTGCAACAAAACTCCGAAAAGGTGGTGATCCACAACAGATTGATGACGCAGCATATCCCAATTAATAAAATAATGAATATTTAGCTGTTACTGTGCTATAGAAAGTTGTGCAAATTTGTCTGTAACTGGGTTATATAATTTCCTTCTATATAAATCTCAACTGACTGTTATTTAAAAGAAGTTCAATCCTGGAGTATCACTCCGCCAAGTGGCTTCAACAGCGCACGTTCGCCACAAATGGGAATTCTTGTTTTGTCATCATTCAGAAACGGATGTGTTGAGCTAGAGAGGAGTCTTGAAAATATGGTTGGAGAGGGCAGAAGGTGTTTAGGCGCTGGCGCAACTACATAGACAGCCAGAGTTGGCATTTTCTTTCTGTCTTCGTAAGTATACATACAAGAATCAACGTAACCTCTGTAGTAAGTTAGAAAGGAAGCAAGTAGTAACGTGTGAAAGCTTCGTCTTTACAGCATTCATTATGTAATCAGATCAATTGTATGCTGTGATGACTTTTGTGCTGATTAGTTGAATAATGGTCCAGAAATGAGTTGAATTCCAGCATGCTAGCTATTTCGTGATGAACTTGTGGTAGTGTGTAGCTAAACAGTCTGAAGAATAGTATATTCTTTTGTTGTCTTCTGTCTATAAAAAAACTTCAGTTTGTTGTTCTCGTTGTTCTGAAGCCAGGAGTATAGGATTATAAAAGGAACTGTATCTTGCGGCAAATCATGCTGTAAGCAAAAGCTTACCGGAAAATATAAAGCAGTGCACCTGAGCTGGCACTTCAAATTTTACTAGTGAGCATTTCCTGCTTCACTCAAATTATCTCCTGGAAATATCGTCAGTACTGTTTAGGTTGCAGTTTAATTTTTTTAACTAAACGACCTAGTAATGTCACCACTAAGCATTGGGGCAAGTATAACTCAGACACAAACTTCCTCCACTGTCCGACGGCAACGAGAACTTCCAGATTAAGAAGCAGCATTGACTAACACAAACACCCCGTTACACCTACCCCCCCCCCCCCCCCGGCCCGTTTCAACTGCTTACCTGTAATAACTTTTTTTAGCAAACTTCAGTCCCATTTTTCTAATGTGCTTTTTTTAAGCCTTGTTGAAATCTAGGGTGGTATGAATTACGATGGATTCAGATATTTATGTGCAAGGTAAAAACAAATAGCAGTTATACTTGAATAAAAAATTACTGAAGAAATGTTTCTATGTTTTTTGGTTGAATTATAGTGTTTGTTTCTACATGATCTAATGTAACTATTTTCTTGATAGGGTTTGTGTCCAACTATGATACAGTAAGGCCACGATTTACGTTGTACCGATTAACGTCATTTCGGATTAACGTCGCTAATGTTTGAATATCTATGTTTCAATTTAAGTAGTTACCCATTCAGAATAATGTTGTTTTAAGAATCACATGGTTTTTATTTTTATTAAAACACTGTACACAAATCATCATATGTAGCAGTTTTGCATTTTATTTGTGCTACATAGCATCGACCTATATTATCATACGCTGCAACAAATGCTTCCTGCCCTCCATGCGGTGATACAATACCATACCTGCCAACTTTTCAAAATGACCATCAGTAAAACTTTTCCAGAATGTCACATTTTTGTGTAAACAGCATGCAGCAATTTTTGTGCCAAACCATATCAGTCCCTATGACTTATAAAATGTACACATAATAACACATAATATTTATTTATGTTTATTTGTTTTTAAAGAGGCCTAGTTAGCAAGACCTAAATATGTAAAAACAATTATTTGCCAAGTTATACTTTGAACAATTTCCTGTTCATTTCATACTATGAAAATCCATCATCCTCTTAAAATTTAAAATGTACACTTCATTTTTAAACAACCTGTAAGCACGGTTATACAAATATAAATAGTTTCACAAAATTTGATATAAATCTCAACTAATTTTGTTTATTTCATGTGGCATGAAATAGCCCAATAACAAACTGGATTGTGTTTAACGTAAGGAAATACTGTAAGGCAATATTTAGCTGTAGTTACAACACCTTCAAAGCCTACTTACGAACATTCATGTTTAATTCTGTGATTTCCACGTAGGCCTGTAACTTCAAATAGTAGTTACAGTTAGGTGCTTCACACCATCTTCCATAAATTACTAATAAACGTCGCGCAAAAATTATGCTAGTAGAAAATTATGAACGCTCAAAAGTACGTTTATATCATATAAAACTATTATTATTTTACATATGCTTCACAAATAGAGAAAATAATTTTTCTTTCAAGTTCGCGACGGTATAAACACGCACGCAATGCATCTTTCCAACTTCAAAATTTCGTCATATCACACGGTAATTATACACCATATTCAATACAACAGCGGAAAAATATTTTTAGTTTCAAAGTTAAAAATTCAGCTTCCAAGAACACAAAAAAAAAACCCACTTGGATAACAAACAACACACTTGTCGCTTAAAAACAACACCACGCACGTCGCCATCTTGTAACAGCCCAATACAAGAAAACCACAGATTGGCTGTTAGCTCTGTAATATGCCAATAAGAAACCGGGAACAAAATATATAACAAATTTTGTTATTGGTTCACTGTGACCAATTGCTGAATCCACAGTAAAAACTGATTTTTCGAGTGTTTGTGCACAATAGTAGAGAGAAACAACACTGTAAAACACATTTCGTGTTGGTATGCTTGTGCAAAACATATCTGTCCGCTATTCATTTGTAAATAAGAGCAGAAACGTACACATAACATTTTCGAACGTCCCAAAATCCGTAAAATGTTCTTGCCCTCCGTAACACCGTAAATCCTATGTACTTTCCGTACATTTTACGGACAATCCGTAAAAGTTGGCAGGTATGCAATACTATTCACCCGGCCTGCCCATGTCGCTAGCGCGATAAAGTCTTATCTCCTCGAGACGATGCAACAGGTTCCCGTTCCACTCTCCAAATAGCCCTTGGCCTTGCTTTAGTCACTGGGATGACATTGCGTTGGGCCGAGTTAGGACGGGATTACAATGCCTTCACGTTCACTTTGCTTTAACTTTCACGTAAGTAGGAAACATCTTGACAAGCACATTTTAACGGACCCTATCACAATCACGTCACTTTATACTTATGTTCACTTTCACGTAACGAAAAGCATGTCAATGTCAAGCTTTTAAGTTAAGGTGATACGTGAAGTTGTACCACGCAATCGCCTGGGCCAATCACATTTCGGAGGAGTAAATGTCTTATATTGTGCCATGTCATCTATGGTTATTAATTTCAGGGCTCTCTCATGACATTTTTCATTGCCTGCTTGCAGCTTATGAGAAGGATCGTAATATGGCACCTAAATTGGTTTCGTATTACGTACACATGAACATGATAAAGATGTAAGAGTAACATGAACGTGAAACCCTCGTAATCCCGACCATATAAACATGCCACCGTTTCAGTTTACATTATACTGTGCTGTAAACGTGCTTCAGTACAGTATCAGCTCACTGCAATTAAGGCTTCTTACTTTACAAAATGGCTTCAAAACAGTCAAGTTTATCTTCAAAGGTAATTACTTCAAAAAATAAGAACAGAACACCTGTCTCGTTAGCCACGAAAATGAAAGTTTGGCTACGTTTTGATACAGGCGAGAGGGTAGTTGACATTAGTAATGCATTAGCACTATCGCCTCACAGTTCGTACAATTCGAGCAAACGCGGACTAAATTGGACGGCATTAGGCAGGAAAGAACCAACTAACAAATTAATTAATTTGGAGATAATTCTAGCACGTAGAAGAAAGTCCAAAGTACGTCTTGGAAATATAAGAAGTAAAAATCACAACATTTGACGAAAAATAAAGAGCCCGGAAAAAATGGTTTATACAAGGCTTAGACAAACACAGAATACTTTGACCTCGAACATCTCTGTCCAATTAAGAGTAGCTTGCTTAACATGTCATCTGTCAGTGCTATAAAGACTATTCACGTCATAATTCAATGGAGAAGATGCTTGCCGTACGGATCGAAACACAGAAGCTGCACAATTGTCCTGTAAATTTAGCACTGAATCAAAACACAGCCTTATTTTTTTATAGTGAGGTAATAAAAATGTTGAAGGCACTTTGACCTTAAAGGATGACGTGTTTGCTGCTAGCCGCGGACGGTTTCAGCAATTTAAGGACAGGTATAGTTTCCACAACATAAAAATGACAGGTGAGGCAGCAAGTTCCGACACCAGTGCAGCAAAGGAATTTATTCCGAAACTTGAGAAGATTATTGAATAAGGTGGCTCACACGCCCAAGCAAGTTTTCAATTCAGATGAAACCGGACTTTTCTGGGAAAAAAAATGCCAGCGAGAACCTATATTGCCAAAGAAGAAGGAACTGCACCTGGTTTCAATCAAAGCTGTAATGGATCGTGTGACTGTCTTACTGGAGACAAACACAGCAGGAGATTGCAACAGAAAAAAAAGTGATAATATCGCACACTGGCACGTCTGTGTGCGTGCGCGCTACCTGCCGATCGTAGGCCGTGGGCGGCAGGCTTGACTCATTTTGCATCGTTTCTATTTACGTCGTGGTTTTTAGAAATGCAACCCCGACGTAAACTGAGGACTTACTGTATGTATGTGTATGGTAGGAAGGAGGGGGATTCATATTTAAGAAGAGTAGTAAAGAAATGCTAGTGATCTATATTAGTAGACATTGTATCTGTTAATGTAGATAGGTTTATATGTATTTTTAAGTATGGAAACATTTCAAAATGGTTAGGGTGAGTGAGAGATTTTGGTCAGTTCAGCTGGAAGAATGGTTAGGTTTAAGAATGGATAGGTTTGAGTCAGACTGTGATAGGAACTTGTAACAGGGTTTTTACAGCAACATTCAATTAAATTCAAGGACTTTCAAGGACTTTTCAAGGACTGTCTACTAATTTTTCAAGGACCGCAGTAAATTGCACTTGATACACATAATTTTTATTTGAATATTTGAGGTTATATTTGCAATGTTTCAAAATTTTTTCTCCTCTCTCTTTAGAACTGATGAAGTTCACCAATGATAAATAAACCAGAAATTAGCTTCGATTTGAGAAACATTATGGGAGATATTTCGCTCTACAGCATGCATTGTATGCTATGCCTCTCTCACACCCGACATGTAATTTATTTTTTATATTTGCATAAATGCTGCATTTCGTAAGGACACTTTTTCTTTTCAAAGCTCTTTACTTCCTTTTTTGTCACTCTTCTCTTCTGAAAAAGCTTTGCCATGAAACTCTAGTTTCAGGGTACTACTTGCCACGAACACATATTAAAGAAACATTAGGAATAACAGAACATGCTGCAGCATGCCAGAAAGCATATTAATTACACAGACACTGCAAAATGTTTGCTACTGTCTAGTATATTACATTACAGAAATAATGCATAGACAAAATATGGTTTTATATTTCTATGTAAAGATTTTAAAGTTAAGAAACTAGCTGAAATATTATGTTAGTTACCCAAAAATTCAAGGATTTTTCAAGGCCTGGTTTAAATCAACGACTTTTCAAGGCCTGGTTTAAATCAAGGAATTTTTAAGGTCTGAATTTATATCAAAGACTTTCAAGGCCTCGTCAAAGTTCCAGGACTTTCCAGGACCGTAAGAACCATGTTGTAAAGAAAAAAGTATTAGAGCTGCAATAAATATGGAAGAAACTCTTGAAGGTACAATTTATTGAAATTTATTTCTAATTTACATACTATGTACGAAAGTGAGTAAAGAAATTACCTGAAGCTTTACATTTAAAAATTTTAACTTGTGCTTATGAGTTTAATAAAACAAATTTTACACTCATCGTATACAATGTCTGTTGTTGGTGCAAAGTGAAAGTCTATACTGGACGAGATCATCCATCTTGAATGGAGATAACTCTAACTAATGGAAACCTGCCCTACCCTACGAAAAATGTTACAAGCTGCTAGCTGTACCTTAAACTTTTTCAGTAACATCCGTTGGCGAAGGGCTTGTTGCATGTTTAAAAATGAAAACGTCATAACTTAAGAAGAGGAATTGAATCTCTTGGTTTGGATGTCGAGACAAAATACAGAGACAAGTCACGAACAGCAAGCAGTCACATTCCTTTAACTCTCAAATTATATTGGTTAGTGCTAGCAAAGACAAGTGAAATGTATGAATACACTTGAAAACAAAAAGTTAAATGTGGTCACATGCATGTAAGCAAGACTGGATGTAATAAAACAAGGTTTAAAATAGGTAAGCATACAAAGAGCAGCAGTCGGGAGAGTTGATATTTTAATAGTGAAGAGGTAACATCCCCTCTAGTGAAGATGGAAAATATTTGTGTGTATTCTTACTGCAAGAAGGTATTTACGAAGAACAAATCTGAATATCAGCATGAAGTCAGATGACTTTAGTGTTAATCAAAACATCTTCCAGTGTGAAAACTACAAAGTCCAGTTTGGATGATGCAACAACTTGAAAAGGCACATGAGTTGGTACTTTTTAAGGTCTCGTCCATCTACCTATCAGTCATTATTTAAGGAAATTGAGACAGTTATATAGTGAAGGTTTAGCTTCTATTGAAGGGAAAATTTTTTAACCCTACCTGTGAAGACTTCTGCTAAAACGTAAAAAGAATCATCATCACCACCTGCTAGTCACCAACGATAAGACATAATGCGTATGCTTACGCTACAAGGAGGCATGGAATATGTAAATAAAAAATGAATTCACTTCGTACACCACTTGCGATTGTAATGAAATTGATACTAACACGAATGATACTTAAACTATGAGGCCATCAGAAACTTCTGTTTTGTATGTGGAACTGCCCGCAAAATTTGTTAATGATGTCAAGATACCAATGTTGATTCTGTGACATGACATTTAATAAATATTATCATGCTAGGCGGTATTAGAGAAGAAAAACATCTATGAATATGGTCGATTTGGCTTATTTAACACTAGGTTGTTACAAGTGTGGGTGTGAGTTCAAGTGTTTTGATACGCCAATCAAGAAAGAATCTGTCAAGATGCTTACAATGAACATGTTGAAAAAGTGTCAAGCTAAAGCTTCTACCGCTGTACATGTTACAGATACTCCTAATAATAATGGACTCGTACTGAAGGAGACTGCTTTCTGAGATAGCCTGTAGACATATGTTGCAATGAACTCACCAGATATGTTAAAAGACTTTCGTACATTTCTTACGAGTACAAAAGAAAATTTAATTCAGCAACATACAGAAGAGTTGGAAAAACACTGAGCTATGAAATTGAATATATGGTTGGAGTGTGATAACACTAGACAGGTACCATACAAAGACACACATTGTAGGAAAGAATTCAATACATCAAATGTACCTCTATATAACATTGATGAAATTGGATGAATAAGAGATGGTTATGTATGGTTCTGGTTGGACTCTAGGAACCGTAAATCACCCATAACTATGAACAAATAAATTCGGCTCGGGAATAAAAAGCAAACATTGTGTGATAGTCACTTCCTGTAGCTGATTGCATGGTAGCAGTCAAACAACACATGGCTACAACAGTGAATTATGATGATGAGAAGTATGCTCGTGTTGTACAACTACTTCGGCAGAAATGGTGACTTCCTTGTCTAGCACTGTGATTGCTTCAACCTTGATGGTGACCTCTTTGCCAGTGACGGTGACCACTACAGTCACGATGATGAATTTGACCATGCAGACAATGAACTAATAGACAGGGCTTGAGTATGCACAGAATATTGGGTTCTAACATGCAGGTAATTGAATTCGCGAAAATTCACCATCTCTAAATATAAAGATATGACTGAGGATTTTAAAGGAAGATAGAATATATTTGCAACAGTTTCAGTATTAATTTCTCATGTAGTTGTACATAGATTATTTGTAAATAAAATTATACGTTTGGAAAACATGGTATTTATTTATTTTGAGAATTAAATGAGGAAAAATGAATTGAATGAAATATATTTTATGAAAACATAAAGATAATATTCATAAGTTATAAATGTTTTACCATAGTTGAGCAAAAACTTAAGAGACAGGATAGAAAATAGTCATATATATAAATCTGAAATAGCTGACCTAGTATGGAAGCTGGCCAAAGAGATGACATTTGTTTATTATTTTGCATAGCTGTGAGTGCTCGGGCATATGTTACTGATGGCTATGTAGAGAGAAAGTCACATTTGTGTGTATATGTAATTTATAATATAGTGTAGAAGAGAGTGATGTTCAGTTCGGGCAGGCTCTGACAGGAATATTGATGAGTGAGGGACAACTTGTTGAGGGGGGAGTAGTCGGGTGGTTGGGATTGTTAAAAGGAGATGCCTGTGTGAGCAGTACAGAAAAACAAATACAGGTCAGTTCCTTGGTGAATGTGATGCTGTGTGATATGCCATTTTTTTTAGTAGTCGAAGAGTCTTGTATGTAAGTATAACAATATTTAATGAAATAAATTTTTTAGATTTATGGAGAGAGTTTATTGGAAATCAAAGGTGTTTGACTGAGTTGGTGGGAGGGTGTGTGTAGTAGTTGGTGGTCTAAAGGAAATAATGTCCATGTAGTTATAATAAAAAATTAAATGTTATTCAAAAAGATTTTCTTTAGATTTTTTAAGCTTCACTAATTGAATGGTTTGATTGAGAATTGATTGGATATAGCTAAGATGGAAGTTGGGTTTAAGTTATATCCATTCATAGTATTTATATAAAGTTTTAAAATAGTTATTAATATTTTTTTATTAAAAAAATATCAATTGATGTTGATATAAATACACAATACGTAGCCTCAATCGATGGCTCCTACTTCTAGGGGTCATCCTGCCGCTTTCATGCTGGTTTAGAGACACTTACAAAGGTAATGTTATTAAAACAAGGGATAAGAAAGGGGAAAAGAAGGAAAAATGGCGAGGAGGGCATTCAACACCTGACTAACAATCAATAGAGATAACAGAAGAGGGGGTGGGGTAACTATATATACATGCAAAAAATTGTTGGGGGGTGCCCATGTGTCACTGAAGAAGGTACGGGTAAGATGTAAGATGTTTTGGTAATTTTTTTAGTTAAATAGATTTTATTAAATATGTGCAGGGTTCAGATGGAATGTGAAACTGAAAAATTTTCAGATGACTCGGAAGAAACCCAAAGATAGCAGCCGGAAACAAAAAATATATATATATATATAATTTTTCAGAAGTTTTTAAATGTTTCAGAATCTTTTTACATTTTACAGAATTATTTTATTTTTTGAAATATTTTGAAAATTTTGAAAATTTGACATTTGGTGACCTCGGTGTAAAGGCCAAGGTCAATTACACACAACATGTTAGCCAGGGCCGTGAATTCACAACAGGGCAGGTGGCTCCATCTGGCTCCACACACCGAAACCTGTCTCAAAACCAGCATTAACATAATATTGACACTCAAACATGTTTTAGTTTTTTAAGAAGCGGCACCTACTTCACAGAACTCTATTCAACCATTGAAAATTTTTTGACAATTGTATTGTCTGTCGAAATTCAGATAACCAAAGGATACATGTGTCCTGGTACGATGTTCATCACCATAATTTTAAAATGTCAAGTTTATCATTGACTGGAAAAGCTAGTCTTTTAGTTCTGTTGGACATTTTAGTGCATTCATAATCAACAAACTTTGAATAAGGTGCCACTGCCAACAAAATGACGCAGAGCGGATGGGTTCCAAATTGTAAAGATGTATATGAGTACGCGAGTGGAACTGTTGACTATCTTGCTGTTAACGCTGAAGTTTTTTCTGTAATTTTTTTCATTTATTTGTGCTTGTTGCTTGTGTTCAGAAAGTAATCAAATGTAACGAAAAAGTGTAAATAGAGGGAAATACAAATACTGAGTGTTGTAAACCATCAGAATGTTGTATGTAAAAACAAATAGAGGTAAACGGAACTGACAGTCATTGGTGCAATTGGCAGGAAAACGTTAAAAAAATGTAAAACAGAGTTTCACTGCATTTTTGTTGCCAACAATTATATTTTGTGTGTTTATAACATGTTACTAAAATTTATGAATCTGTTAGCTTTGCTTTATTTGTTTATGTAAGAGAGTGTGCAGAATAGAGCATATATATATGTGTGTGTGTGTGTGTGTGTATGTATATACAGTGAACCCTCGATAACTCGGACTAAAAGGGGGGAGAAGCTGTCCGAGTTACGATTTGTCCGTGGTAGCGAGGGGTGTCCGAAGAGGTGGGGTAATCAGTCATTAATCACAAGAAATGCGAAGAAATTAGTACCTACCTACGCTATTATTTCTACAAGCAAAAGAGGCTGCAATAAATACTGTTTTGTCGTAACTATCGTATCAAGTTACGGGAGGGCCACCATGCAGTGAGAAAATTAACGTAACGTGGAGGACTATAAAAGAATGTCAAACAATGTGGGCAGTCAGATCTTTATTTATTTTTTATGCTGCTACTTCTGGCTGATTCATTTTTTTTTTATCTCTGTGCTAGAAGCTGGCACCAGGCATCCTTCTATCACATAAAAGTTTTCGTCTGGCTGGCGACCCGCGACAGCCAATGTGCGTGCGTGTGAGAGAGATAAGTAATGATCATTGGAGTTAAGCTAGGGAGGTTGCGAGCGGAAGTAGTCAAGGTCAACCGGTACAGAATCGTGCAATACAAACGCCGCACGTGACCACACGCATCTCACACAAGATGTTTACATTGAAAAATACCTTACGTCCGTATGTCACAGCGTAGGGGCAGCAGCCAGCTGCTAGCCTGATAGTTACTGTACCCTCCTATAAAGTTACAAAGGTATAAAAATAATTTTCCTCGTACACATGAATAAAAACGGTACTGTAATTAACAATCCTTCTGGGTCACTGTATAATATGTGAACATATTTTAACACTACTAATTTTAAAATTTAATTTTATGTATGTAAATTGCATCATAGAACATGTAATTTACAGCTGTATTCTTACACAAATTGTCATATTATAAAGCAATACAATTTTAATCATCTTCTACATAGTTACCGTATTTACTCGCGTAATCGCCGCATATTTTTGATCAAATTTTAGGCCCAAAAAATGAGGTGCGGCCATTATAAGGGGTTTTCAAAAATTACCTTCTATTTTTTTTTTTGTGTAGAATATAACAAATGTAAATTTTTTTCTATAGTTACTCGTTCATAACGTGAACATTTCTTCTAAAATAAAGAAAAAGATTTTGTCGGTGTGTAGTAAAATGGAAAAATTAAGACTACAAAACCTTGTTAATCCATTCACGTGCGTCACTCAATGAAAATTGTTTAAAATTATCTCGCATAATACGTTTACATTTTACGGTTCATTACATGTACGCTATTATTTCCCGTGAAGTAGTTTATAAACAAATCAGATTCACGCTTAAAACGTTACAACTCTCCAGAGGCCGTTACGTTATCAACAGAGCATCATCAACAAGCGAGCGTGACTCATCGTGTCCGGCTTGCGCTAAAATGTTGTGTTCTTCTTTCACCACCCACATCGGCTCTTGAAAACGTTGTTAAAGGGGCGTAAAACCTTCTCACCAATTTTTCTACATCGCAATGCAAAGCAATGATTTTTAATTTTTCTTTTTAATGTCCGGGACAATTTGTTTTGCAACCCTGAATTCATTGTACATACCAGAACAAAATAATTTTCCGTTTATGTGTCATTATAACCCGTAGTTACCGTCATTTCA
>PNEQ01007858.1:0-21609 GCA_003012365.1 Medauroidea extradentata
GGTATTTGTACACTAAATATGCGAAAACAACCCTTTGTTTCTTTCTTGTTACCACCTCCATTGTTTTAGCACCTTCTGTGATGTTCCGACGTGAACTAAGCTGCCGTACACCGCCGCCCGTGGGCAGGGGAACGAGGCGTTAACGGCGCGTCAACGCGACATCAACGCGCCGTTGCTACCGCTCGTGTGCAGGCGGCCTTACATGGAACGCCTCAGAGCGAGGTAACGCCGCATGAGTCATGTTTTTTCGTGCGTGCAGCCGGCTCTATCGAATTATAAGACGTTGTCACGTCAAAAAAAAAAACTGACAGTTACATGCTATATGATCCTTTCTTAGATAAAAAAAAAAATATTTCGCAGAAGTAGTAATGAGAGGTCGTGCGAGACAGTCCGAAGGGGAACGTGAAGAACGTGTGGTGTGGTCTGCTTCACAACCATGTGGTTGGGCCCTTTTTTTTTTTTTTTTTTGCCGAAGCTTCCAATACCTCTACTGTTTACCTGAACATTCTGGAACATTTCGCATTTCCACAGATCGAAGATCTGCAACCTGAAATGCTGCTGCAGGGTGGTGCCCCACCTCAGTGGGCCTTGATCGTTAGGTCGGCTTTGGACGACAAACTTCCAGGTCGCTGGATTGACAGATGACCCATTTCCTGTCCCCCTTCCCCGGTCTACAGACATTACCCCGCTGGATCTCTTCTTATGAGGCTTTGTGAAGGATGTGGTCCACCAGACGCCGGTCCAAGATCTGCGGAACCTGCGGACCAGCCGTTGAACGTGTTCACGACGACATGCTAGGCCGGACATGGGCGGAACTGGAATATCGATTAGATATCCTGCGTGCAACAAATGGCGCACACATTGAACTTTGTTAACTGGCCACCAAAACTTGAGTGGGTGTGTATGAACATTTTGCTGCAAACAGCATATTTCTATATTTGCCCGCCTCCAAAATATTGGTCATCAAAGTTGTAAAGGTCATTTTGGAACACCCTGCATTAGAAATGAAATCGTGCTGACACAGAAACATTGAAAGAGAATCTCGCCTCTTGTAAAACGTCATTATAGTTATGTCCTTATTGGAGTATTTGGTCGTTTTCTCACAGATAAACCATTCACATAGTCAGTTCCTAAGCCTCTCGGCTGGCTTTCAGTGATAAAGATTTATTCATATTTTCTATGTACTTTAAGCAGCGACCGTATCATTTAATTTTTGCTAAGCAAGCGAACCAACATTTGTGTAGCTCTAGAATCCGGTTGGTATATTTTCGCAGAAAGGTTATCTGAAAAAGCCGAAAATTGTGTTTGCTTAGTGAACGTGCTGAATTTTTAAACTTACTGGGGACTTAGTTCGATGTGTGCGTTCTCTTCGTGGACGTGTAGGTAAATTTAATGTACGTTAATTAGGTTCGTGAAAAAACGCATCTCGCTGCAACACAATTCAAGCGCAGCAGTAAATGCCTCTCTCCCTTATATATACATACATATATATACTGCTTGCTTTTAAGGCATTCCGTGGTTTTGTGAGTTATTTTACATGACATTTAATTGTGTTATTTTGCGCGTAATGTAACATGATTAAATTTTGTATTTTGGATGTATACCTTTTCGCCAGATGTGACCAGTCGCTTTCATGTTTGACGCAATTAAAATCTCGGTAATCACAAATAGGAAGGGCGCATTCCATTAAATGGATAAATAAAAATTATCACAAAACAAAGTTTAACATTTTTTGAAAATTTAATAATGTGTGCAGTGTATTGAAATGTTAGTTCGTATGATGATGAAAGAAGCCTGATTTCCTATTTTTGAGATGAAATAGTGGATGGGTCAGCAAAACTCTCAAAATAGAAGTTAGAACCAAATTTTATGGTGTATTGAATTAATCCAATTTTTTGTGGCATAATATTAGTAATAAATATGTCTGAAGTTTCAGTGATGGGTGATATTGCCTGGCCTACCATTGCATAGTTGCATACTTTTTCAATTTGTCAAAAAAGTCAATAGAACTGGACTTTGCGTTGATAATGGATTAGATTTAAGGCGGTCGACGAAAGCGATTACAAATTCCTCTCTCTGTGACTGTCAACTGTTCACGTGATGCATACACATCGCAAAACATTTGCAGAGTCTTTTGTCACAAACTATAGCACGCCGTGTCGAGGGCGCGCTACGACTCGTAAAGTAGAATTCTTAGATAAAATGGCGGACATTTTCGTTGAGTTGCCGTAACCTCACACAGGATGTTCGGTAATTAGGGATACAAACGAAAGGATGTGTCAAGGGCGATGAAACAAGCAAATAATGCTAATAAACATAGGTCTGGAAAACGACGGTTTTCCCGCTACGATGTATGGACACGTGCAAACATGGCAATTTTGCAACTCTGTTACCGCCGTCTGTACCAGGCACCAGTTCCCACAGTCAACAGCAAATGCGATGTGGTTGCGAACTACAGGAATGCATTGTGGATGGTTGCCACTGCATTCGGAACACACTTGGAATTTTTGAACTTGTAAGGGCATCGATGTGAGGACTTGCTGAAGCTTGCCTTCACATGAACGGCGCCCATTTAGAATACTTGTTGCATTGTCTTCGTCTACATGTGCAGCATTTTGACGTTTTGATCCTCGGGAACATTGGTATTATAGCGTTCCTGTCGTAACATGTAGTGTCATATTGGGAAAATCATTAGTTTTAAGGTACTATGTTTATTAGCATTATTTGCTTGTTTCATCGTCCTCGACACACCCTTTCGTTTGTACCTATATTTACCAAACACCTCCGTGTGTGTGTGTGCGTGTGTGTGCGTGTGTGTGCGTGCGTGCCTCAAATTCAACATTTGCTTGTTACGCTGCCATGGTACCTACATAATTCAACGCTAAAAGCATTAATCTATAACTGTAGGTTTCTTGAAGCCAATTTGCGAAAATTAAACAATGGAAATCCTTGACAATAGTTTAAGCCAACGTTTTAAACAAATTTGTTTCCAGTGTTACGAACTTCTGAGGCACAATCTCTGACGCCGGAAACCTCGTGCATTTAACTGCGGCGCAAGAGATCACGCGTAACGAATTTGTAATTCTGGATAAATATTGACTAATAAAGTTGGCAAATACCATTGTATAGGATTGTCATTGAGTATTTTATCCATACTGGCTTCGGAAAAAGCGTAGAAATCAATTTATGTTTTCAGCGTTTATTTATCTACCACGCACTCTTAAACTAATTCGCTGTGAACTTACATCCCGTGAGCTATGCAATAAGACATTTAAAAACCAACAGTGCCATATTTTTAATTTTTTTTAAATCATAGAAGTACAGAAACAAAATTTAAAAAATTCAAAAATTTTTAAAAACTATAAAAGCAGTTCGCGGGATGTTTCTTAATGTTTTATTACGTAGCCCATGGCATGTTGTTTCACTGTGAATTATTTCACTTACATAAGTCGACTGGTTTTCACTATTTTCATGGCAGCAGGACATGCAAATCATTATTTTGACGTACCTTTTTGAGAAAACTATACCACCTAAAATTGTTTTGTACTTAAGAGGAAATTGCACTCAAAAGTATCGTCTACAAAACTTAAGATATTTCATATAAATATAAAATTATTATTATATCGCACTTGGAACACCCTTACGGGCGCTATATACAATTTCCATCGCCATGTTTTAATTTTTATATTTGTACTAGTTTTTTTTTTCTTCTGGTTTTAGACACAAAATGTGACTAAGTTTTGCTCTTTGAAATTTTTTTATCTCGCGTAGAAAGTCAAAATTTGTATGTTTCCGTTTTAAGGACGACACTAAAATCAACTCACTTACCAAGCCGAAATAATTGACAGCTGAACTTTTAGCCTACGACATCGTTATTCACTATGTTAAACCAGAATATTAAATATTTTTGTATTAAAAAAGTATAGAATTTTTAAAATTTTCGTTTGAAATGTAATTTTTTTTATTTAAATACAAAAAGTTTCTATTCTTTGTTTTTATGGACGTATATTTGTAGCCTATACGACGTCTTTATCAGCTGTGATTTTTTTTCTGTTATCAATAAATAAGTCAACAAACGCCAAATTGTCACAGTTTGTCTTAAAAAAAGAAAGAAAAATTCTGGTACAAATATTAAAAAATATTATTGTCTACCTTGATTCTTCGTGAATCCGCTTGTTTCGCACCGAAAGTCGCTTATAAGCCTTCGTAAAATACTTTGGCCAAGGTCGATTCTGGTGTGTTGCGACCGATGCGACACCCGTCAGCTCGGAATAAGCCCCGGGCGTTTGCTCGAATTGCCCCTCCCCCTCAACTATACCAACAACCTCCATACCTTGCCCAAAATCCACCCACGCACTCGTGTATCGACCCGACTGGTCTTTTGTGCGCGGTGAAATGCTCTGCGAGATTGTAGTAATTGGAAATCGGAGGAAATGTTTTGTGGGGAGTAATTACGTTCACGTGGTGGCTGTAGTCGTTTGATGATTTAGAGGGCTGTGTGTTTGTGGGAGGGTGGGGGAGAAAGGTGGTGATGTAAATGGCGCTGGGCGCGGTTTTGACCGAACTCTGTCGTCGCCGCCACACGTCACCAGGGTTGCTGGCTGGCAACGCGATGACGCAATGTGTACTGTAGTAGGCCCAGGTCGATGTGTGTTGGGCACGTGGGCGAGGAAGCTTCGTGGTAACAACGTTCCCGGGGGCTCCTCCTGCGATTTGTTGCGTAAAACGTAATTGTTGCTCTTCCGTGACGACGTCGTGCACACGTGACTGAGGCCAGTCACGTCCACCTCCTCTTCTCCTGTTCGCATGACTGCAAGCAAAACATGTCGGGTTATAGTCGACTCAGTATATGTTTGTCTTATTTTGACATCTACCTTCTTATTAATATGTCTGGCAGTTCTGTTGCATTGTCATTACATTTCAATCATCTTTACAAGAAAGAAAAATACTGTCGTGTTTTCTCGTAAGATAAATATAAACATCAGATGAACTTATACAGAACACATTGACCATTCACGTTAAAACGAGAACTTTTTAAAGTTCTTTCAATAAATTTATATACCAATAATTATGTTTAATGCGTTTTCAGGCGTTAACCGTTGAGAGCTATTAAACGTGTTTGTCATGTCTGATGGAAATATTTATTTACATTGAAATTGGCAGGAAGATACAATTTAGCAGTGCCGTCTCACTAACCGGTGAACCACATTGGCGGTCGCAGCGGCGGGCGGGTCAAAGTATTCGTAGAAAACAATGTAGAATAATTAGCATGTGTCAGTTGTGCTTGACGATGCCGTTGCGTTGTTCGGCGGGCTATCTCAATGATCTCTCATTTTTCCTACCCAGCGGCGGAGAGCTAAGGGAGGGGAAGACGAATGGGGCGGCCGCCCCACGTACAGTGTTACCAAGGACAGAAAAATGAAGGTTAACAAAAAATATACCCAAATGACATATTTCATTTAACTGAAAAAAAAAAAAAGAACTAAAAAAGCCTCGTTTATTTTGAGTAACTGAATACAATTAATATAAAACGTCGTTCCTCTTTCTTTTTCCATCGTACCTCTCTATCCTCTCAGTTTTACGAGCTAGTATATGTACTTCAAATTTTTCGGTTATCCCCGAAACATACAAAGACAATGTTCGGAAAATATTTGTAACATCTCAACTTTCTTTTCTGTTTTTTTACTCAACACCTATGTCCTTTCAAACGGCCATGCTGACGTGTTAAATGTGTGGATCAGCAGTCTAATGGGAGTAGACTGCTATTGGTAGAGGGTAAGTTGTGTGTATGTGCACGCACGCTCTTATTGCTGGTAATCGGCGGTCTTAGGCATTCAAACTGTAGACAACGCCGTATCACATTTACTGATATTTTTGCAGATTTCGTGTGTCTGTCAGTACATTACTGAACTAGACAATGACTTTCTTGAACTAAAGAATTTTCATGAATTATATTGTTTAAAATTGAGAAGTTTAATAAGGCACTTGTCCATAATGCAATTTTTGTGTAAAATCATGTTTTACTTACGAAATAAAAATTTTGGAATGCGTAATTGCAGAAAGAACCTCCGTAAGTACGAGAAAATATACTGTAAACGTTTAACAGCTATTAGAAAAATAACGTGTACCAGGTTACTTACAATATACAAAAGTGTCGTGTCAGATATGCCTTTATTTTATACGATCTGTTGTTAACTGCCAACGCGAGCAGGTTAAAGAGAATCATGTGTTTTGGGTGATGATATATGGTTGCAGAATTTTGAGGTGTGGGGCGATTCTCTATGCTCCGGGTGTCACTGCCCCTACGACCTACTTTATCTTACGACGTTACTATATAATCCAAAATACCCCATCACCTGCGCTGAAAACCTAGCTGTTTAAGCGCTGACTAGAGTATCTTTATTTACTCCCTCAAGGTTGGTATTAATGTCGAATCCACTTAGGGTTATTCCGGCAAAATTCATATAAATTGAGGGTTTGCGTTTTCAAGATAGTTGCCGTTAAAATCACCAATAAAATCTTCAGGTTTTTTGAAGTCGGTATGTAAATATTTGAGATACGCTTATTCTGCAAATTTTGTGAGCAAATATTGTGCCAGAGTGACGCATTCTCTCAAAGATGTCCTCACGTGATAATTTTTTTTGTTTCGTCTGCTGGAAGCAGAAGTTGCGGTGGTGTTAGACCACCCGCCTCCCATTGTGTCGACCGGGGTGCGGTTCACGGCGAATATCTGTTCCAGTCTTATCAGCAAGTGGGAAACTTGATGGACATGGCCGTTGGTGGTCAGGCTTTCACGCCGAAGTCATCCTCCCTTCCTTCCCTCTCTTGCGACATAATAGGGTCGCATCGCTTATCATCACTCGGGGAAAGGCGGGGACGTCTCCGGGATTACATATTAGAAGTATCGCCACTCGGTACGTAATGCTTTTCCCATCCATATGATCCTGCTACCGGCAGGAAGGGAAGCAATATAGCCAGGGCCGGATTTACCAGTAGGGCGCAACTTTCACAAGGGCGCACTTTTAGCGAGGAGAACACGCGAAATGTTTTCCATTAGTAATTTTAAGAGTGCCAATATGGCGACGAGTAAATAATTTTTAAATGGCTTTACTTTTGGCATTGTTGACTTATGATGTCTATTAGTTTTATCTGCTCTACTCCCAATCCAGCAGTTTGTTTTATAATAAGCGAGTTACAATTAAGCTGAAATATTATCGTGTTATTACTATTAGGCCCAATTATACAAAGTGAGAGGACAGAGCAGAGCAATTAAAAATATTGTGGTGCTGAAAACGGGATAAGGACGCCAGTTGTTAAGGAAGGAAGAAAAACAGAGGCTGCGGGGGCGCTTAGACTGACGGGCCTAGGGCGCCTAGAAGCTTAAATCCGGTCCGAAATTTAGCGGACAATTGGTATGCGCTCCAGGAAAACTACCACCGTCTGTGCGTAGTGTTTGCGCAGTAGTATTTTTTCTGTATTAATTTATTTATGTGCCACGCCCCCTTATCTTTGAGCCACAGCCATAAGCGCAGCGCGACTCAATATTTCTTGGACGGGGGTGTACAGAAAATAGGGTTGCTAGTATCACAAAAATCAATATAAACTAGTACATCAAAGAGCTGCAACGTGCAGAGTTTTCGTTTTGTAGGTGAAATGGAATTAGTTTTAATTATTTTGAATTTTTGCTTGACGAAGGGATTTGTAGTAAAGTGGTGGGGGAAGGGGCTCGGAACATCCTGTGTACCCCCTCCCACACTCGCATAGGCTGCATTACCTAGTTGCGGCTGTATGCTGGTTGGTCGCTGGAGGCCAAGGTCTGTCGCCGAGATTAGTTGTACAGCACAATCATTTTTATTGCATTTTCCTAATCTAAACAAAATTGTCCTTTGAATCGGACCATAGCATTTTTCGTATTTTAAATAAAGTTAAAATAATTTAAACTTAATGGTCACCGGGGAAGGGGAAAAGAGAGGGAAGGAGGCTTGCACAGAGCAGTCTGGAGCGTTATTTGCCTGTCGCTAGGCGTTTCTGCCGCCGCGCCGCGCCGTTAGCTGCTGGCAGAACAGTAGGCAATTATCTCTCGTTGTCGGCCCTAACAGATCCGCGTCTAGCACCGCCAAGTGGCGTCATTGGCTGATTGCAGCCCCACGTGATTGTGCAAGCCGCACAACTCCTCCTCCTTCCCCTCCTGCTTCTCTACTTCAGAGTATACTAGTCCTTGCCTGACGCACCGTTGGATGATGCTGTGGCGTATCATGCCCATGTGTGTGCTGTTTTACACACATTCTGCTAAACGTATCCCCAATATCAGGAGATGTATTGAAAGAAAACACTCATCAAAGCATGCTTGTGTGTTTTTTTTACTAATTACCGCACGTCTCTTTAGTTTCTACAGTTTTTGATATAAATATTTTTTTAAGCTTAAACGAGAACATATATCAAAAATCTGTCTTGCAGTTTTGTTTAATTTTTTTGCCGTGATAGATAATTTTTTTAAAGCAAGAAATTATACGGTTTCGACATAAAAGTCAGCTAATCAGAATTTCGTTTATTACACAATTAGCTAAAACCGTAGTATATACTGCCTTGGAAAAAACCGTAATCATGGAGAAGACGATTTTAAACAAAACTGCCATACAGATTTTTTTAATATCTGCTCTCGTTTAGGCGTAAAAAATTAATTTCGCTAAAAAAGTGGAAACAAGGGAGCATGCATGGCCTTAAAAATGGCACCCCGGTTCGGCTCCCGGCTTCGGCCATCCTGATCGCCAGTGTTTTAACTATCTCACTCCGGGCGAATGTTGGTACGATTTCTAAATACAGGCTCTTTGCCAGCTCCTATCCCGTTTGTTAATTACTACTATTGCATTGAGCTGCCCGAGGGCACTTCCAAATTGTTACATAATTTTTGGGCCAATTGCAATATGACAAAAAACGGTTTTCTTTAGATTGCTGTATGTAAAAAATATCAGTTTTTATTAGCAAAACAATGACATAAAAGCATTCTGTTGACCGCGTTGCATTTCCAGCAGTTTGTACCGCCGAAATTCCATGAGAAAAATAGACTACAATGAGCGCCAATTTGGTACTCGTATGTATACTACAATTATTGCCGCGTTCTGGTATGATTCTAGTATGATTTATGACCCTACGTAAATCGCGAGTCTAACTGCGCCTGAGAAACGTACCCAGCCCGTCGTAAATCCCTTACTGTTTCCTGTGTGTTGGCTGTACGGGATAAAGTGGGCACTCTAAACCCTGCTTAGATTCTATTTCTAGCCTGTCTTTATATTTTCGCTGCATGTCAACATAAACATTGCCTCGTGCTTTTATTTACATAGACTTTTGCAATACATGGTCTTCGCTGTAATGAGTAGCATTATTAGTTAATAAATACCTGTTAATTAACGTCTACATAATATGGCTTTCTCGTGCATCGACTCTTAATTTGACACGCACTATTGCCGTTACGAATCTCGTAAATTTGTGCGCGTTATATTATGAATTGTAACATGCAACCGTCACTAATAATCACACGGCACGAATTATTCAAGAATTCAAGTTCCGTTCAGTTTTACTGCCATGCACGCCAACGACGCACTCATATCAATAATAGTATTTTCTTAAAGTGTGAAAAAAAAATGGTGTTTCGTTAAGTAATCTCTATATGTAAAATAGAACACTGACTGACTGGCTAACATATCAAACTGCATCCCAAACCTCTGGACCTAGAATCTAGAGATTTTTGTGTGGTATCTCCTCAGGTCTTAGGCTAGCACTTAAAAGGGATTTTTCGTAATTCGCCCTATAGAGTGGGGGGGGGGGGAGTTGGGTGAAATATATTTTCGAAGGAACGTCGATAGCGATCGAATTGGTTACGTATTCAATTGACTGAGACAGGACTCCTAGACGTTTCGAAATTTTATAATTTCATGACGGACGACCACCATTTATGGTTTGCCATTTTATGTGTAACTTATCGCAATGTCTAGGCTGCGTATGTTTAACATCAACTAATTTGTGTGCTCCTCCCCTCCTCTCAGGCTTTCAATCCGCGGAGGAAGTATGCGCTACAGTTGCGTGTTGTGTGCTGCCGAGGGATTTAGGCGAGATAAGATACGGAACATCCACACACGCGATACTGTAAGCAAACAAGAGTTATTATACCAGTGACCGGTAATGTTCATTAAGAGTGCAGTAAACATAACGTGCTGTCTTGTTACCCCAGTTATTACCACACGTATAGGCTGTTCATTGTAAAGTGAGCGGCTTAGAAGACTATTCTAATAGTCATTTCCCTTATTAAGTGAGGTAATATCCGCGCGCAAGCTATGAGTCCCTGGCGTGTATGCAGTTTTCTTCGTGAACTTTATGTACGCTACAGTAACACAGTATCAAACACGTCCTAACATACGACGTTACTACGGCTAGCATGTGCGTCGCATGCTATTGGGTCTCGTTGTGGTATTTATATATTTACGGGCGAAAAACACATATCCGCCGGGGACTTCGAGCTGGCGTGCGGACAGTAAGTTTGCTTTATGTGGTCGACAGCGAGGTCAATAGAGACGGTAACAACTTTACATACACAATGACTGGAGCTGGTGGAAGAATCGTCCATGGCTTTTGTTAAGGAACCATCCCAACATTTGTCTGAAAGTGACCTGTAACGATTTCGGAAATGCATGGAGAACCGAAATCAGGATGCGTTGCGAGAATCGAACGTAGGACCTCTCGATTACTAGTTAAAACTTGTTACCGTCATCGCTGCACCACCTAGCTCTGTTTTTTTCGGCCTTGCACATTTATCTCTTTATTTAATTATATTTTAACTAGTAACAGTATAATTAATTTTGGAGTTATTCATTTTTTCCGCAACAACTATTTCGGGTGACTTGCTGGCTTTACAAAATTTATTGTAACAGCTCCACTTACTTTGTTAATTTTTTACTTGTACGTCTTTGAGAAGAAGTGATTACTTTCCTGTTAAGTGGCTACAGAAATGGTACTGGCATTAGTGGTAAATAAATGTAAACTCCGGATACAAAGTCTTTTCCCATGCCTCATGTTCGCATGCCATATCTGCAATGCGGGTTGCCGCAGCAATTATGTTAAAGCAAAATGGCGGGAACTTACTACTTTCTAAAGAGAATTCCTCGCCTGGCGCATGATCGGTGTGGTATCGTGTTACGCGTGTTAATTTTTTTTTACGTGAAACTGCGTACGTTCATTTACGCAATTAACTCGCACTTGAAACTATGCTTCTATAATTTTAAAAATTCTAACGCTTGTTTTAAAAACATGATTTTTCAAGTCACTCTAAATTACCAAAGAAGTTTTTTTTCTGCTGTTAACTTCTAAAATACCACCTGACTTCGTAAGGTTCACAACAAGATAGTGCGTTGGCCTTTACTTTATACTGTCCAAAAATAAAATCTTTGGGTCGATATGAAGAAGACGAACTCCTTACATTTCAGTTTGGCGTGCTGTGAATAGAGGCGATGTGTTCTCTTTGAGCGTGGTACTTTGGCTCTTATCGCTCCACTGTTCTCACGCATCAAACGCGGAAATTTTAAACCGGTACATTCTCCTAACATGCTGTGTATTTAGCACCACATTGGCTGTTGAGGTTGTCCATAAGGTATTACAAGTGTTCATGTTAGCATGTACAGCGTATCGCGGACGTCTATATTCGTCGGAATAAGAGGACGGGATACGTTCCCCTTAATAAGTTGCAATTTTAATTTTTTTGTGTTATATATTGCTAAATTGTTATGTTTCATGTGCTGTGTATCAGTGACTACAGTTTTGTTATGTGATAACGTAGGTAAGTAAAAAAATATTTTGTATAAAAAATAATGTCCCCTAAAAAATCCATGGCTAACACCATCGACGTAACGAGCGAGTTGGAAGCGGATACAGCAGTAGTAAGCACGCAAGAATTGTCCAAAGCGGAAGAACTTGGCTCGACGAAGATGTAACGAAAACCGAGGCGGCCTCCATCCATCATCGTCTCGTCTTTCAGCAGCGCCCGAATAGCGAGCGATCATTGGCCCACAATGCCTGCTCGCCTGCCTCGTTTACAGTTTGACGGCTGAATGAGAGGAGCGCGCTCTCCTCACAGCTCTGTAATGATGTTCGTTTGTGTTGGCGTTCTGCAGCAGTGCTTCAGCGTGTCTGCTCTGAACGCTTTGTACCACCAAGTCTCCACACTCTGTAAACAGTCGTGTTAGCCGTACACCCTAACAAAATAAGCACAAGTTTGTTAACAAATGCTCAATTACTCTTGTTTCGTAAAACTTTAGTTACTTATTGGCAGTAACTGTTAATATCTTGTACAGTTCATTCGGGATAAAGTGAGCACTGAAACATTAATCTTTTAATTATAGTACTAGCCGAGATTTTTAATTGTTTGTTGCAATGGGAGTTTACAGTTAGAATTTATTGGTTTGTGGACGTAATCATTGCTCATATTTTGTTGACCAAACTTGTACTTAAAAAAAAAAAAAAAAAAAAAAATTCCGCAAGAACTCGTCGGTTTTTCATATATATATTTGGAATATTATATAGCATATATATATAGGCTATATATAGCCTATATATATGCTATATAATATTCCAAAGATAGAATTCAATTGAATTTTGTTTGATAGCACCCAGACACAAAAAAAAAAACAGATTCCCTATATGAGCAATTATGTAAGTATACAGAAAACTGGACAGTATACAACTAACAATGAAGAAGAGACAACACGACAAAAAAAAGCCATGTTTTGGGAATTGCGGTCTATTCCCGTCTTCAGACTGAGACACAGCTGGACGGAACGCCAAGATGCGAATCCCTCTGAGATTGCCTTCTTCTGTTTTTTTTTTGTTTTTATACTTTGTTGTTCAGCACAGATCTGGTCAACAAAACATGAGCAATGGCGTATGCCCGCAAACTAATAAATTCTAACTATACTAGCCGTCACTGTAAATAATTAAACATTAACTATAGTTCCCTTACTGCTTGTGTGATCGGCAGGGCAGCGAAATTACCGAACATAGTGTGTTTTCCTGTTTAAATACAATGCTGTAACAAAATCAATCGAAATCGACGGACTTGTTGTTTTACGTAATTAATAAACGTTCTTTAACCACTTTATATAGGTTCCTAGCCGATTACACAATTTATCTTGCATGCCTTAACATCAAGTGACGTGTCCAGAGAGGTTGGGCGTTACCGTCGTTAGCCGTTTCGTGTAGAAAGATTCGAATAGGCTGAAAATAGAACTTTGATCATGTTTTTTTTGTAGTGCTCACTTTATCCCGAACTATCCCTGAATATCACAACACAAGACAACATTTACAGTACATCTGGCACAAAAAAAAGTTATTATGACCACAGGTCCGAAAATGCACCATTACTGTACTACAATAATTATTGTAACTGAACGTGCAAAGCAGACGGTCTGAATAATTTTAAAGTGTAACGTTACACTGGACAACGCCTGCCGTCGTAAGCGCATATGAACCATTAGTTGGCCAAAGAGATCTTAATTTACAGACTAATCATGTTCCGTAACATATCTTCTGGATATTAATAAATTGTTTTAATTAACCAAAATGCTATCTTTTGAATAATGTAAGTCGGTTACACTAACGTTATCGCTGTTAACTCCCTTCCATAATTTTGTAAATGTCAACGATTTAATTATTCTAATTTTCCGCTTATTCACGTACCTAAAGACTGAAAACAATCTGTATTTTTGTAAACTGTTATTTATTTTTAATAAACTTTAATTACGTGAACAGTTTATTTTATTTCAGTACTCGGAGCGGTAGTCCCTCAAAAGTGACCGGCAGCCCCTCCCCCAACCAACCAAGCTACAGAGACCGGCTCGAGTTAGACTGGTTGAATTTATAACAAGATATACGTGCTGCAAGAAGGGGAAAACAACCTGTATGGGTTGTTAGACTATGCATGATATCAGGTTACTTCACAGCCAATAGTAGTATTTTATTATTTACTTTAGTTTGTATTCAAAAGCTATCTTACGATAGGCTACAAGTGGGAGTCATTTTGAAGTGTTTGTTTTCTTTTTAATACTTAACGTACTAGGAGCTACGTGTTTATTTCCCCAAAACTTTGGTTATTTATCACATAGTTCTTCAGTTCATTTAATTTATTGTTTTACGTTAAAGCCCAGTTCAGCATTTATAAGTATTATTTTAACTACGCCTCGTAGTCTTACTAGGACGGTACTACACGATACAAACTTTTGACATACATTCTCAGTTGTGTTCAGTTATTAATATTTTCACCCATATATGCGTACTTGCAACTGAAGTACGTGTACTATATTTTTTACTACTATGCCGAAAGTCCCGACAATATAGTTTACCAATGACAGTTGCAATGGCATTCCACGGTAAAACAATCCACCCCGCGCGCTACGCACCGAACATCACGTTAACTGTAGTCCAGAAATTGTGCATTTTCGGACCTACGTTTATGGAATAGTTTTTGTTTCTCTAGATGTGAAGATCGGTCCTCCATAATAATGACATGCAATTTTGAGACATGCTGTACATCAGTCTCCTGCGAAAAGAGAACTTGCTACAATATATCGGCGTGGAATGTTTACGAACAGCAATGCTATGATATTCTACAATCATAGTTCCCACGGAAGGTTTCATTCAGACGATTCACAAGATTATGTGCAGTTATTTTACGTATACTAGCTACAGTCCACGATTTCGTTCGCGTGGTCTTCAATTTTATGCCTCTTTGAGTAGAGTAAATGTTAAATCTAAGTACTCCATATTCGTAAAAATCTGGTACTCCCAATTTCAATACATTTTCAAAAAGTTCATTTAAAAAAAAGTTTTGAAAAAAATAAATGTAAGTTACTTTTTTTTTTTTTAACGTGCCAGCATTTCAAATTTAAGTAATAATATATCCTAAACACTAATTATAATATTCAAAACTATAAATTCCGATAAAAAATTCTAATGCTTTCTAAAAAAACGTATTATCCATTATTTATTTTTTTAAAATTTAACTGGTGCAAAATGATGTAAAGGTTAATAATGACCGTTTCAGAAACAAACCTAGCTAATTTTTGTGGTACCTCGGTTTTCCCCATAACTTTTTTTTTTCTTCACCCGGCACGTACACATTTTTGTCGGAAACCACACGAGCGCACGCACAACTCACTCAAGTTTCATAACAATCGGATGAATGGTATAGTAACACATACGTTCCGTAAATTCGTTTTACAGTCACACTGTCTCTCTCTCTCTCTCTCTCTCTCTCTATATATATATATATATATATATATATATATATATATATGTATATAGCGACATTTTTCTTTCTCCCAAACGAAGGCAGCATTGAAAAAGCGGTTGCATAATACACAGGTTGCGGGGCGAGGGTACGCCGCGCAGAGAGTACTCGAGAGGACAGTGTACAGAGTAGCAGCCAATGACCAACCCCCCCCCCCCCCGCCAATATACACTCTGGTCCGCACATTTTATAAATAACCTGAGCACGCAGGCGACCACTTCCCTGTCCGTCAGAGCCCGTGCATCGACAGCTACGTACAGTCTCGGCTAGACCACCTGTACCGTACAGTGTTACACAAAACTTGCTGCTCTATAATATTCTCACACCTCAGAGCCCAACTGAAGCGCGTAAGCTTCTGTTCTCACACTCCAATAATGGGTTCTTGAACCGAAAATATTTTGTACTTAAAGTTTCGCATGCACAGATGTATTTTCCTGGGGTAAATAAAAACGAATTTCCGTGCTTTTTTTAAATCACATATTAAAATATTGGTTTCATATTTACAGAAAACATGCCCTACAATTGAAGTAACAAAATACAGCATGTGAAACTAATTCAATTTAATTAAAATTCAGGAACGCACGACATAAGAACACGCAAAAAATCTTGGAAGTGATCATGGACTGATTTATATTTACATAAAATATTTGTGCAAATAAGTTACTTTTTAATTTTTATAGTTTTCTGATCCAGAGCATGCAAGTAAATCCATTTCCATCAATTTTAAACTAGTACACATTATTTTTTGCTGGCTGTGTTAGAACCAACCTACAGATTGAGTTTGTTTTCTATTCTATTCCAAGCTAAGAATAACTGAACCACTAACTAGGACAACGTTGTAACTAATACTTCTGCTGGAAGAGAGTTAAATTAGGGAAACCATGATGCCTGCCCTGTATTATGATGGTATACCTTTTTGTTGCCGTACCAACAATTGACACCACTGCATATGTGTAATGTTACCCATGAGCAAAACATAACATCTGCTCTATGTGCGTTAAAACGTTCGTATGTTGTAAATGTCCACTGCTATTATTTTGCTTGTTCCTCACGTCAGCTTGTATGTTGTTAGGATGGAAAATTATGATTTTACTAGCTGGTACCGCGACTTCATTTGCGGAGTTTTAAATTTAACGGGATATTCTGAAACAAAGTTTTGAAAAGTACTAATCGGTGCAAATGATGTTGAGGGTCATTAATGGCCTATTTACAAACATTCTGAAAAAGAAAATGGTTTCACTAATTTTTTGGGTGCCTCGTTCTGCCCTTGCACCCCACTTTGACACTGCCTTTTTTTCACCCCCCCCCCCCTAAGAATCATTGTGCGCGTACAACGCAAAAGATTTATTTCACAGAATTTTTCGCGTATCCCGCTATCCCTTCAACAGAGTTTTGCGCCCGTTCCCGCTTTCCCAATATTTTTTTTGGCCGGAACCCTTGCGACCCTCTTGTTATATTATTAGTCTACTGATTATTTGGTAATTCGCACAAAATACCGTGATATAACTTTTGAAAAATTAAGTCCAAACACATAATTCCACGTTTCTAACTTCGAAAACAATGTACCTACTTCTCATACAAATTTTCGTCCCTTATTTACCCCCTTAGGGGATGAATTTCCAAAAACGCTGATACAACTGACATTTATAAGCAGAAGCCTAAACATAAATGTCCATATTTCTAACTCCAAAAATGGCGAACTTCCATACAAATTTTCATGCCCTATCGAACTCCCATAGGGGAATAATTTTCAATTGCCCTTTCTAAATAGTCACATACGTTATTTAAGGAACTCCTGTGCAAAATGGCATGCGTCTAGACTAACCCGAATAAGAGACGCGTTGTATATAATTTAATTTAGTAGCTCAACGTCTCATATAGTTATAATGAAATTGTATTACTACGGGGAATATAGTAGGAACTACTGTTCTGTTACAATAGATACCGCAATCCGGTGTGGCCTTCGTAACTATATAAGAATTGTTCCTGCAGTCATCGGATTTTAAAAAAATCTCACTTCTGTATAGTAGTA
Source organism: Medauroidea extradentata (assembly GCA_003012365.1). Classification (NCBI taxonomy): domain Eukaryota; kingdom Metazoa; phylum Arthropoda; class Insecta; order Phasmatodea; family Phasmatidae; genus Medauroidea; species Medauroidea extradentata. The sequence goes on from PNEQ01007858.1 coordinate 17,364, forward strand.
GAAGAAACAACCAGGTCTGAAAATTTATAATTTTTTTGTTAGCACTGAGGTGCTAAATTTATTCTTTAGAAATGTTTTATTATGTCGTTAAATGTGTATATTTTCTCTACTGTTACGATGCTGTATTAACTATGTTGTTTTACGACGTAACTTTTTATGAAATCAATCTCTCCTCCAGTGTCACATTTAGCAGACCATCTTAACGTATTGCGAAGCTGAAAACAATTTTCTTGACTTATCGTCATTAATGAATTAGGTCCTAAACACTACTGTTAGAATAGTATTAGTGGTTTTAGTAAAGATGCAAAGCTCCCAACAGAGAGAATGATGTCGCCGTTTGTTTACATGTCAAACATTTGCAGCACAGCGTCTTTCATGTGTTCCGAACTGCTGAAATACTGAATCAAAAGACCACCAGAAGTTATGGGGGACGAATTCATATTTCCACACTAATTATGCTAGCCGACGTATTTACAGACACGGTAAAAATATAAATTAGAATAGCATGGTTTTTGGAAGTCGACATTAAAAAACAATAACTCAAAGTTAGCAATGGTAAAAGGCTTTGCTGCATTTAGAGTTATATCCCCAAAACAAAAAACGTTGCCAATGACGGTTTTCCAATATTGCTTTTTTTTATTATTTCATCCCAATAGCTTCGATAAATCAGCATTTTTTAATTAATGTATTTAGCATTATTTATGTTGCACGCCCTCGTAACTGACACCAGAATGTCTTAGAATTATATCATAAGCTAGGACAGTTGACGTACAGCATAAATCTCTACTACTGTGCGGCAAAACGAACAAAGAACAGGATATATTGATGCCAGCGACCAACATATTATTTACGATCACAGTTACACAGACGAATTCAAAGTCTGAATTCCACTCGTTACCGACACAACTGCGACCATCATGCAGCAGTCGGTGATGAAAATGTGCCCAGTAAAATTAAATCAAGCCTCACTAAGAGATCACCGAGTGCTACGTCCAGTTTCACGGGTAGGTTACGCGAATCTCTCTGACTGGGCACCTTTCCATCACCGTTCTCTTGTCACTTTCATGAATCATAACTTGATTAGCCTCGTCGCTGGCAGCAATACGGTGATGATGAGTTTTCAGTCCAGAGTCTTGTTTGAACCTCGATGGGAACACCTGAAACGCAACTAGACGAAGATGAAACTGCGGTAGTTTGTCACCGTCTTCCGCGGGACGAGGCTGATGGACCACGCAACACTCAGCCCTAAGCCCGGGGAAGGTAAATGTAAATATTCCTCCTCGACCGGGAATCGAATCCGGGAACGTTAGCCCACCGGCCAGGAGCACTAACCACTGGGCCAAACTGTTGGACTAGCAATACGGAGAACATTATGTATTTGTTAAAGCATAAACTAAAGTCATAATGCAATAATCCTCGAACTGCAGCGATTCAACCTTCTCCGTGCATTACGGCGGGTCCTCGAACGGAAGGCCGTCATAATGCATATTTTGTAACATCACTTACAACATTACTTACGCCAGGTAATGGGATGTCTGTTTTGTGTAGTTTCGTGTCCATAGCGATACAGGTATTTTTTTTGTATTTTAAATGGCAAAAGTTTGACATGCAATTTTCTCGAAAACGGATCACTCCAGCACTTTCTGACAAGACTACCTTTTTATTACACTTTTGCACCTGGTCAATGTTATGTAGTACAATATGAATGACAATGAAGTGTTCCAGAGTTACAAGCCAAAACAAGACCTTGTACCCCATGCAAACAATGGCGGGCCGATGACATTAACAAACTTAATTTCTGAGAATGAAGAACAGTAATATTATTGCTAATACAGTGCTGCTCAGAGTATCGTAGTTTAATATGTAGTGGTTTTTTAGATATTACTTAATTTTTAATTCGAAAATATATTTTCAGGATAGCATTACTCCTACTATATGCACTTTTGGGACAAATTAAAAACACGTTTTCCTCGTAGTTTATTGTTGTGAGCTATCGCCACGCAAAATTTACACGCTCTGTCCTGACTCACCATCCGTATATACACGTGTGCGTACAAACACAGAAAAAAAAAATATATATAGGGTGTGTGTATGTGTGTGTATATATTTATATATATATATATATATATTTATTTATTTATTACCACACACACTTTGTAACTATATGTTACAAAGTCACTTTCAAGAGCAATTGAAATTGTGAAACATTTGTATAATAACTTAGTACCTTGCTGACATCTTCACATTATTTTATGAACTATACGTTGTCGCATTTCTATCCACAAGTTCAGCTGTTGTTGTTCACAAATATTAGATTTTCAATGCTACACGAGTTTGGTTTCGTAGGCCTATTTCGTATGTTTTAATATTTACTAAAATTTCGGTCACAACAAACGAAGAAAAGAGTATTTTGTTGATTTTCCATACATGGGTTTGTAAGCAAAATCACTGCGGTCCGTAATTTTGAAATGTTCAGAAATTAAAATAACTACGGTACAACGAATATAAATTTTCTTTAATAAAACAGCAAATTAATAAAGAATTTACTACATAATGAAACTGTTGGGAGGCGAAGCGCCAACATCACTTCTCATCAACGACGTCTTTAACTATACATACTATTCTATCATATACATTTGTAACGATAAATGTATGTTTGACGGTGATATTAGTGCTTTGCTGCGATCGTGTAGCTTAAAATGAACAAGCAAAGTATTACACAATTTGAAAATACGTGCGGAAACTCTGCTGAACTTAACTGCTTTATTTTGTCAGTTCAAAAGTGCGAGGTTATTGCAATATACGGAAGAAGTGTCATGACCGCCTGCTTCGAGGTATTGCGGAATCGTATTTCACCTCCCAACAGCATGCGAGATTTATCCGAATGGTATTATTTTAATTTCGAAGTAATTTTCACTCACGAATAGCAGAATGAAGTCCATCAAGATTATTTCGAGAAAATTCACAGTGGAATTATTTCTCAATATTTCAAGAACTGGCCCCAGGAATCGAGCCCGAGACCTCTGGAATGCGAGGCGAATGTGTCATTATATATAGACCTTGCCGAATAATGCGAACTCGGCATGGTATAGGCGGTTTAAAGTGAGCACTTTTGAAGTCCCAAGTTACTTTTTTTCATTTCAGATAACTTACAGTTTCCAGCCACTTTGCTATGTACAAACAAAGCATCTTAGTAGCAATGAAAGTATATAGTAGTATTGTAATAAAAATTTACCGTCTACAGTGGTCTCAACGTTGAACTTCAAGCAAAAATATTCGGGACTTACGGACCACGTACGTTAAAAATAGATACCATTATAGGGACCAAAAAAGTACGAAAAATTGTGAACCAACAGGCCAGATAAGCAGAATTCAAAATTTTTTGAAAAATATTGTAGGTAACGATTTCCAATGTGCACTTAAACTACACTGAGCAATAGAAAAGAAAAAAATAACATACTTTGGAAACGGAGCACATTCCTAAATGAAGGTTTGAGAGTAAAAAAAAAAAACTGCCATCATCATAAGTTGGTCAACAGACTAACTGAAGATGGCAGCTGCAACAACTGCGAAAACATCAAAGACAAGAACGTAGTAACGCAACTGAATTAAAAAAAAAAAAAAAAAAGGAAAAAGTGTTCAAAATTTTGACTTTGTAGTAGACGTAAAAGAATTAAGTCATATGGTAATAACATACACACATTTCTATGTCTACAGCAGCTTTAATTTTAAGGTCGCTGTCTACTAGAATCGTGAAGAGGCGCGCAGACCTTTAACAATCCTGATTTCATTCGAAAACCATTCAACATGTTGTCACGCGGTTAGCCTACGAAAAGCATTTAAGGATCTTAGTACAGGTCTATAATATTGTCATTAACTGTTATAGTTCCTAACAAGTATTTTTTTGAGTGTGAAAGTGACCGAATCGGGACTTTTGACGCAGATTTTTATGTAATAGTAATCATGTTCACGATATTCTGAATATTATAGACCTGTAGAGCGACTCTTTCCCTTTCGTCGCGTAAGATAAAATTATATGGTCACCGCTTAAGGGCGTTCAAGTGGGGAAAACTTCATAATTTTATATTTGTATAAAATAGTGTTAGTTTTGTAGACATTACTTAAGAGTACATTAACATCTAACGGAAAAAAATTAGCTCATCTAGTTTTCCCGTAGTGTCACTTCAAAGTCAAAATTTGCATATTTTTACTTCATACAAAACTTGAAAACCAGTAAATATAATGA
>PNEQ01007859.1:0-23948 GCA_003012365.1 Medauroidea extradentata
AACTTATAATTCTGTGAGCCAACTTTTAAAGTTATAAGTTCACATTGACTTTTTTCACCAACTGCAGGATTCAATGTTAACTTTTAGACTGCAATTGTCATTTGAGTCAACCAGAATTGGAACGGAAGGCAAAAGAAACCCTGAGATTAAGAAAACTGCTCTTGGAGCTAGTTGGGCTACTGTGTAATGTTACAACATCTTCAAATGTTTTATCTGTGACCATGATGTCATCTAAGTAAACTTGGCAAATATCTAGAGATAGTACCTTTTCCATTAGTCATTCGAAGGTAGCAGGGGCATTGCATAGCCCAAACGGTATGACTTTAAACTGCCAAGTTCCTTTCCCTTGCACAGAGAAGGCTGTCTTCTCCCTGTCCTCTTGTGCCACCTCACATTGCCAGTAGCCACTCTTCACCCCTGTTAAGCTGTACAGTGTGACATCAATCCGGGGGAGGGCGTAGCAGTCCTTTTTGGTCATATCATACAGCCGGCGGTAATCCACGCAAAATTTTGTGGACCCATATTTCTTCTTAACTACTGTACGGGACTAGGTCTGGGACCCTGGCCGTGAGGGAACGTGGGGTTGTATGGAACCAGGTTTTGTCGGAATGAGGGATGTTGTCGGCAAGAAATGTTCCCAGCTAGATTTTCTTACACATTGCCAGTAACAGACTTCGCCCTGACATCTAGGCCTGCTTAGAAACAACACGACCTTCCCAAGCCAGGGTCCCATAGCTGAGTCCCACACAAAAGAACAACAGGTGATGACCAAGGGCTGACCGACGGCTCGATCACATCTAAGTCCTCCATTTCTTTCAAAATACCATCCACAGTCTCTTATGTAGCCAGAGGTAGTCGTCTTGGGGGTTGCTTGATTGGCCTAGCTTCTCCTGTGTCAATGTGATGTTGTGCAGTGGATGTTCTGCCAAGGTCAAGTGGCCTGCATGAAAAAGTTCTCCTGTTTTTCTTCAGAAGTTCTGCCACAGCCTTTTCTTGTCTCCAGTTCAGGTTTTCTCCAGTTACATTTAGTAGTTCCTTGAGTGGTTCTGGCATAGTCTCATTAAGGTCGGCTGACTTCATGGCTTCTTTGTCGGTTGTAGTTATTTGGGACACTTGTTTGCACACACCTATTATGGCCCCCTCCTCAAGCTGGATTGGCCTGTTAGACAAGTTAATAATTCGGACAGGTAAATTTCCAGAACTCGGCGAAATCAATGTTCTTGCTACCACCACCTCAACAGGTAAACTGCTTCCTCTTCTCATATGTTGAACAGAGCTACACGCCACACAAAATCGCCTCGACACCGTACGGGTTGACAATCTCACTGGATGCTGGCAAAACAGTTGTCTCACAACATCACATTTGGCAACTGGTTGGCAAGGACAGTTCACTTCGTAGCATCATTACCAGTTCTCGGTTACCAGTCCTTAGTACTCCTGACCACGTATCTATGCAGCACTCTAACTTGCGCAACACATCCAGGCCCAATAAATATGCATCTTCAATGACGGCCATGTACACTTCGTGCTCAATGCAGAGGTCACCCAACTTCAACTGTTCCTTTTTCTTCCCCTTTACTTGTGTGGTCTCTCCTGTCACTGACGTCAGAAAGCTTTGTCTGTAATTATGGCTCCGTGACTGCTGGGGATAAGGCCCCAAGATGTCCGGTCTGACAACAGTAATGGTTGCTCCAGTGTCCACAACCATGCGGCATGAAACATTATCCAGACTGCCCTCCACTAGGATCGCATCAACATCTTGTTTCACTGAGCGTACTTGAAGTAATACTTGGGCCTTAACTCCCGCAGCCACCGACTTTCGCCCCTTAAGATCGGTGCTTACATGTTTCCCGACGGCTGACTAGATCGGGCAACTCCATCCTGCTCTGGGTTTCTGTTTTTCTGTAGCCATTGGGGACACTAAGCTCTGAGGTATCCGGGCTCTCCACATTCCCAACAGCTTAGTCGCCCCTGTTGTCGAGGGTGGGCTGTAATCTGAGTTACTTTGTTCTTAATTGCATTCATTGTGGTTTCCATTCTCTTCAGGATATTCTCTAGGCTGTTGTCTCTCTCGTCGCCCGACAGTGCGACTGCCCGCACAGCACGCCGAGTTGATGGCCCTCTTGCAGATTCGACCTCCAGTGTTCTGGCCAGGGCATCCTGCATAGTCCTTGGGGCGGCAAGGCGCAGTGCTTGACGCACCTCTACATCGGCAATGGCGTCGACGAAGAAGCCGACTGATATGATATCTCGTGCCTGTTCTGGACACCCCTAGAGCGACAAATGGGCGAGTCGCACAATGTCCTGCCACAATTCTTGCAGTGGCTCTCTTGGTCTCTGGGTGCGGCTTCTGAGTTGGGCATGGTGGACATGTCGTAAGTAATTGTCTCCGAAGCGCAGCTCCAGGGCAGTAACTAATGTCGAGTATTCAAGACGTTGTTGTTCTGGAAGCGATTGGAGTATACTGAGGGCGGGTCCCCTCAGCACAGCAGCAAGATAGACACGTTGCTGGTCAGACCAACCATTTATGGTTGTCACAATCTCGAACTGATTTTGGTACTCTCGCCACGGAGTCTGGCCACCGTAAGGAGCAGGCTTGACAGAAATCCCCTTTCCAATGTTCGATGCAGGCACACTAGACACACCAACATGTTGCAGCCCATTTTCTGCCTGGTTGAGAATCACACTACATCCTGGTTCAAACTTCGTGGTCTTCTCTACGCCGTCTTCAGGTATTGATTTAGTACTGACATTGTCTTCTCCGGTAACAAAATGGCTACCTTCCTGACGATGGCGAAAGTCCTGCTACTCTTTCCTTAGATCAATTATTTGCTGTTCCACCTTTTCGTTTATGTTGTCTATTTTCTGGTACACAAACTCTTTCACGTCGTCTATTTTTCTGTCCACCACTTCGTTCACCTTGTCTACCTTTTCACTTGTATTGTCTACAAGATTACTAACATTCTCTACTTGCTTATCTTCATTATCAATTTTCTTATCTACATTTTCATCTACACTATCAATTCTCTTATCTACATTTTCATTTACGCTATCATTTTCTTATTTACATTGTCGTTTATGCTGTCTTTACACTATCAATTTTCTTATCTACATTTTCATTTACTGAAATTATTTGGCCACTTAATTGTCCACTCATTCCTTCAATGAGGGCCTTTAGTGCTTCTATTTCCGCAGACATGCTTCTTGTAATCATTCACATTTACAATTGAAATTTAAACATAAAATTTATAAAGTGGCTCAATCTTATTAAATAGTAATTGTGTGCAATGATTTAAATTTACAGAATTAATTTATTATGAAATTAATTTTTGCCTCTATCCAACTTTTGACACCAGTGTTACAAGTTTGAGCACAAACTTTTCATGTGGGCAATACTTATGAGTTCTTTCGGGATAGAGGTCTTATAATTATAAATAAAAGCGTTGAATTAAGTTATTGATTTACTAGCTCACAAAGATTACAAAAATCCCAAAACAGCAATCAACTATAACTTTCACAACACAATTAGTTATGCACACAATTACTCCTGTGTCACAGACACGTTAATTAACTTTGACATATAAAGCACAAAAAAGTCTACCATCAATTAATTAAACACTACAAATCACAATAAAATTCAGTTATATATCCAATCAACAGTCTCTCAAATAGTGACATTGTACAACCTTAAAAGTCCGCAGTGGTGATGAATCGCCGTGTGCTGCGCAGCACCCCGAGTACACCGCTGTCTTCGATTCGACTCCCGTCGCGCACCTCCTCTTCACTCGTCAGCCCGCCTCAGCAGTCCTCTTGTTTCGCCCAATACTGCTCCGAAGATAGCGGCCTGTCGCCTCACAGTAGACTATGACGTCACCAAGATGTCTTCGCCAGTAGCTCTCCACAAGCCTAGCACCTTCCTCTAGCACGACCAATAGCGAACTCTCCCAAATATGCTGATTCGGGGCTTTTATACTCCTGCTAAACTCCAGGGCTCCCCGAATTACATGGGTCTAAAAATATACATTTCATCATGTTTCGGACATGACTTGAGTCACGTAGGCCGCCCTCGTAGGGTTAATACGCAGTTGGGAGAAGTATCTATGACGAAGATTTGGCGTGACTTCCATCACGTAGCCACCCGGCCCGTGATTCAGGGGCCAGTCCACAAAGTGTTACGAAACAGCTGCCGACCACCGGCCTCCAGGTACATGGCACGCAACAATATAATATCACGGACATCAACGTCACTAACATAATTCAAAATAACCAAACTCGCAACACGTAGCGAACACTTTTGAAGATAATTTTGTCTAGAATAATAATTAAAAAATAGTATGTATTGTAACCTCATTCGTTAACTTTATAGAATATGTTACAGTCTAAAAACGTCGATTGTAAATTAATTTGCTTCGTTTACTGTAACATTAGCAGGGAAGTGTTCATAATTTGAAAAGAATAAATTCAGTAGAGTATCAATGTTGCTCACTTTATCCCGAACCAACTATGTCAGCAACTATATTGTAAGAAATATGATGTCTACAGCTCTGTAGCGCCGATGGGAAGACGTGATTGGAACTTCATAACCGGAGCATCGATCACCGAAAGTTCGAAGCGACGAGTCTGATGCTCTGCAGGATCGTTAAAAGAGGATAAATGTTCCAATCGCTTCGGTTCCAACTGGTTTGCCACTCTCCGTCTGTCCGCGGCGGGCGTCCGGAATCGTGCGGAACCAGACACGAGCAACTTTGATTGCGGTTCATTAAAAAAGTTTCCCCGAGCGTCGCCATTTATGTCTCCTTCCCCTCCCCTTCCCCTTTTTTTTTACTCCTGGATATCAGGTCACGCCCAGCATGTCCCCCTCCCCCACCACCCGGACCAAAGCGGACGTTACCGCGAGTTTTCTCGCGTCGTGTAACGGCTTGCTTCCGAGTCGAAAAGTCGTTCCGTTATCGCGAAGATCATCGTTGGCAAAGTGTCGGTGACTTGGTACGTCCAATCGGGAAGCAGCTACTGGCTAGTTGGTATGTGCCCTTGCGATGTCCCCTCCCCCTCTCCACCTCTTCTTCGTTCTGACGTAGATATTCGCCAAGGGGGTGAAGCGTACCGACAACCTCGAAGGAAAGGGGCAGAAGGGCGCCGCCAGAAATATCTGGGTGGAATGGAAATTGCGCAATAAAAAGTTATCTCTATCCACGAACAACTTCTTACCCCTATTTTTTTCCCCTTCTGGATTCTACTGTTTCCGTCCCTGCTCTGCGGGTGGTTGGTTGTAGGGGCGGGATAGCGGCCTACAAAGTTTTCCCAGGGACGTGAGGTTGTTAACATAATAATCAGAACATTCTTCTCGAGGATCGGGACGGAGAAGGAGATGCTGTGAACCCTGGAATATAGCCGTTAGGATAAAGAGAGATGGTGAGGCGTTTCTTCCACAACGGCATGTGATCCCACTGTCTTCAGATTTAAATTTCGTACAAGTAATGTGCCTGGAACTGGGTCACGAACGATATCCGGCAGTTCTACAAGAACTCCTCTGTTCCATTCAACAGAAGTATAATTTTTCCTCGTTCTTTCACACTGAATTGTTCTATGCTGCAGAAATGTTGCTGATAGGCCTACTTAAAAATTTAGGTTTTTTAACCGTGGCTTTGAGGCGCATCTAATGTTTTCGCAATGTTTGTATATTAAAAACTGTATGAAATTTTTTCGGTCTTATTTCGTCTCAAATTCAAACGCACAAATTTTGCTCAGTATTTCTAAGCTACTTCGAATATAGGAGAGAGTAGACTAAGAGTGATGTTGAAATTTAATAAATTTTTTAAACGTAAACCCATTTAAAATTTGATTAACATACTATTTTTATGGATAATGTGTTTTTTTTTTTGTTATTTTACAAAACATATTTCAGCATCTGTAAATTGTGTGCTATTTTCATTATTTTTATGTAACCGTAATGTGCCTTTAAATCATTCTACTGCACGTTATTTGAAAAAAAATATCGTTGTATTTTCAGAACATTTCCGTACTTGCACACTGATATTAACTGTCTTTTTAAAACCAAACATTTTTGTGTTGCGTCTGGTTTTACTCTAATAAAAAAATCATGTGTACGCGGCACCGAATTCTAACAGCAAAAACAAAGACACATCTTTACTTCTAATATTGTACTGTATCATTTAAATGTTTCTTGTATAAAATAACACACACCTATTTTAGTCAGATATCATGCTCATTAAATAACCAGCTTTATTAAACAGATTCGGGCAACAACATGATTAGATTGGTACGTGGTATCATTTTACATAGCAACCAATAATATAGGTGCCTCATATTTACATATAATATTTTCGACTATATGTACACGTATATATGTGGTTTTGATTTATCTGCATAAATTCTAGACAATATTTTAGTGCTAAATTTTATTTATTTTAGAAAATAATGTTTTACTTACGTTTGCGATATTATCTTCATACAATTTAATATTTTTTTGAAAATAAAGTTTTGATTTACAGCATTTGTAGAACAATGTGGAATGTATAAATATGCAAGATGGTTTGCGTAACAGTAGTAGCATGACATAGAAGTAACGTGCGCCTGTATATTAGGCAACCAGTACAACAGTCATTGTGGCGTCGCAGTTTTTTCCAGATGATCTAAGGCACAACTTTGATAGCTATCATAAGTATTAAAAATGTTTTGGATTACAATTAGATCAAAGGAATTTTGTCCCAAGCAAAAAGTCTCTGACTACCTCAAAGATCTGGCACGAAGAAGAATAGGGATTTAGGTGTTATATTCAGTTAAGTGAGGCTTAGGTCACCTTTCAAAAATGCATGTCCTACCACGGGCATTATTGTTCATCTCGATACGGCTACCGTGCAGGACTTTTATGATGTTTTTGTTCCATGAAAACTAAAAATTACTATTTACATTCTCAAAAGTAACTGGATAACTCAATTTTTCGCGCCCTGTTTATCCTGTAGAGAAAATTTCTTTATTGCAATGCTGAATACGTTTTTGTACAAAAGTGGTTCTTTGCGAGGTGTTTAAACCTCACCTAATATAATTTAACACGTAAGTCCCTATAATTGCTCACACCAGTGATCTAGGGTATGCAGCGCTGTAAGAAATTGTATTTTTTAACAACCTCTTACTTATTTTGTGAAACAAACTTTTAAGTACGTACACGCCTTGGTCATAGTGTAACTATTCAAGAATGACTGTATATCAGCTTCTAATTTTTTTTTACAATTCCACATATGTTTTATCAATGCACGATATTAATTAAATATAGGCATACCACAAAACCATAATAATTTCAAAAACAAAAATCCTAATACTTGAAAACTAACAGCTGGGGTATCAAGAATTGTCTTCTACATACATAAAAATACGTTACTCTATTACTAAGGTCCAACATTCGATACATTAGATTCGAAATTCTAATTTCAAAGATTTTATATATATATATTTTTTTTTTAATTTTCAGTTATTCAAAATTAAACTCATTACCGCCTAAATCTTAAACTTCAGGCAACACAATTGCACAAAATTACTTCGGTTTCAGCAACGTAATATGTAACAACATCTAAACAATTGATTTTTCGTTGCGGCAAACCAAGTTTTGTTTTATCCACTAACACATTTTTCTCGGTGAGCTCTTCGAGATTGTAAACAAAGAATTGTCTTCAAAAACCTAAATCTCTCCTCATTTTTTCTTATTACTTGCCCAAAATCACTACAGAAATCAATATGTTTGGTCCATGGAAAAAAGGCAAAGAAAAGCATATGGAAACACTAGTAGGTTTGTAAAATTCGTTTTTATTTTATTCCTAAGTACGGTTGAAGAGGCCTGAGAATCTATTGGAACATAAAAATATCCCATATTGAGAACATTTTGTCGAGTTTTCTGCTAGAAGGTTTAATAAGCTGCCTTACACGATGATACATTCTCAGCGTGTGCATACCACGCTTTAACAACGTCAGAAAATTTCTATAGTGTTGTTTATTTATTCTCGCAGAGAAACTAACGTTCTGGTGCTTAACATTCAAAGCCGAAGACTTTCAGGAGCTCCGAAGAGAATTATCTGTGTTGCGAAGCACATATCAGCGCGTGTTTCGTCTCCCTGTACAGGAATTACGCAGATGTTTGTCCAGGGATCCTCTACGACAGCCAAACAAATCGTGGAACTCCTAAGTCACCCCCTTTGATTTGCAAGCATACACAGCACATTGCTAAAATGTATCTATCATTAATGGGAGTTTATTTGAAAACGAAAGAGTTTCTCATCAAACATAAATACAGATTCTATGAAATTATGAAGTGGACCTTTTCCCCCTTAGTTTTAAAATGTTCAGTTCTTCCCTACGAACGAGGGTTCTGTCTTTGCGGATATTGTGGTATCCTACAACATGCATCCATACTAAATTGTGAAGGTGTATAAAATGGAGTGATAGGGTGAGTAAAGGGTAACTAGGTATTGTTTCTGATTCTCCATTTCCGCTGGCTGCATACTCCTCTGTCCTTTACACCCCGATTCACGCGTCGCGATTTTTCGCGCCAAGGGGGCAGTCGTTGGTCTTCAATCACGTGGTCTTTTGCCACGATAAATTTTGCATGAGGTAGGTTGTTTCCAGACTGCGATTGGGTCGTTGTGGAGGGAATGGGTTGATGCCGGAATGAGAGGAGCCAACCCCATCCAACCCTTAGCAAGCAAGCTCTATGTTTTTATTGCGCTAAATCAAACCATGCGTAGCAGCTTTATCAGTGTTCGTTCCAGCACCCTCTTCCCACCCTCCTTGTTACGTACCCCTCCCTCCAATGTTCTGTGCGTCCTGCCTGGAGGGATTTATCTGGACGTTTGCCTCGCATTCACAACCTCTACCCCCTTGTCTACCCACACTCACGTCCCAAATCGCATCCATCCAGCTTCGTGTAATATGCTCGTTCTGTTTTGCGGACGCCAGCCATTCGTGATGCGGAATGGGCTCCGGTCCCAAGTGTATTAATCACTGCGGCGCTTGAAATTGTTCATTTATGTACAGTCGCGCGACCTACTTCCCCCGACCACGTATTATGAAACGAAATAAACGGCTAGGAGAGGCGAAAAAACCTGCTGCTAAGCTATGTCGATTTGTTCTAGCAGGGTGTTTCCCAGACACACGTTACTTTTCCGAAATAAGTCAATCGATTACTCTCAACAACATTTTTATAATTTACGAATAATTATAGGCAACATTTGCATTACACATAAACACAAAGGGGAAGGTAGCCTGAATTGGACATTTTTGGTAATGGGTCTAAGTCAATTGACTGAAACGCAAAAAAAAAAAAAAAAAAAAAAATCTATACCAACCAAAATGTTCTACAGTTATTGTGCTTTTTCGTGATATACAACACTTACATAATATACAAGTCAGGGACAGAAATACAAATGTATTTATGCACCTTGGAAAATGGTCCATGTTGGGAAACCGGGTTCTTAATTTGGACCTTTGGTTTCGTAAATTGGACCTAGGGTTCCAAAATGGACCTATTGTTGATTAACATCTGCAATAAACATTTTAATGGCAATTAGGTTGTATCTTTCGATCGAGAGTAAACAACTAAAGTAAGTCTCCTTTTAACTCGAAATTGACATAATTTGTGTAAAATATTAAAATATCAAGCATAAACAAATAAAGAATGTCTCCTTTTAACTCGAAATTGACATCACTTGAGTAAAATACTAAAAGTCATAAGAAAAATTCTCTTTCTGAACACTTGTCGCACTGCAAGACACTAGACGTTTTACGAAAAGTAAAAAAAAATAATAATAATAATAACCCAACAGAAATTTGATTAAAAAATTTGTACAATTTTGCTAGCTGCATTTTAGTCCTTTATTTAAAATTTTATTCGAAAATCGCCTTAAATTTCACACATTTTAACTTTAGAACGAGAACCATTTCAACCTTTAAGGCCATGATACTAAGTTTTTTAAATGGTTTGTAATTTTTTTATTTTACTTTACATTTGTATTAATAAATTGTTTCACAGTTTAAACAAGCATATTTCAGAGTATGTATCTAACATTATTTAAAGTATTTGACTTACAGTTTTCTAATTTTTTTCAAAGCAATATCTTTTTAACTATTTGATTAGTTTACAAAAGAATGTATAACAATTCATATCAAGGCCTTAATTATAGGAGGGGTGACAATTACAAACCACCCTCCCCCCTGTATCGAAATTCCGGTTACAATCCTGAAAACAGGCGGTAATTCTTGGCAAAACAATGTTTATCGTATGTTACCTAAGTTGGACCAGTCCGATTTCGGAAACATCATATGGTCCAACATCGGCAACATCACACATTTTATTCTAATAAACATTATATAAACTGAATAACAGTTATTATTTCTGAACACCATGCTGAATTTGTAGCCTATATAATTAAGGTTTTAAAAAATTTATGATTTGTTTGTTTGCTTACCAAATGGTTTTGACCAGCCACCAGGAAAACACATTAAACCACACAGCGTGCGGACCAGTGACGTCTGACACTCGACCTTCAGCAGGGTCACAAGAGGAGGGGGTAGCTACACTGTGCACTGGCCACACAAACAGTCGTGTTACCAGTCCAGCGGAACATTCCATGGTACAACTTAGACACCGGTCCAAAATCGGCTACTCTCCCCTACACGTGTATGTATGCATACCGTCATAAAAGTTCATTTATATTAAGTACGTACATAAACTTCGCTTATTACTCATTTATTGAATTTATATTTTAACTTGCCATTTTATTATATTTTACCGAAATTATAATATGTTCAATTAACTGTATACATCTGATGTATACAAGGTTCATCTGGACCTCTTTGTGGGTCCGTGTGGTTAATTGGTTGATGGATAGTACAAGTGGAGTGACCATTATTTTATTTTTTTTTTTTAATTTGAGGTCGGTGTATGTTTTTTTAGAATTCAACACGATGTAGTGTTGTGTTGTGCTGTAACTTCTCTACCCCTCTTTCATTCTTGCCACCGCTTCTTCCGCAGAACATGGTTCAAGCTGTTTTGTTCCATGTTGCTACTGACCTATATGTAGAGCCCACGATTTTTGGTGAAAAGAATTCTGCAACAATTTGTTTCAATGCCTCGTGTGTAGGGCCCGGTAGTTTTCGCGAAAAGATTTTTGCATCAGTTTGTTTCAGTGGCTTACGTTCGCACCTGCAGCTCTGCTATGTGGTCAGTGATTGGATGCCGTAACACCCAGCGTGTGGAGGTTAAACCCACAAATCACAGACGTGATGTGTGGCAGTTATACGTGTACTCATTGGCTCAGTCAAATGAATAACGACTCTGCACAAAAACACACTACCAATAGTCATGAAGCTGAGGTGCAGGTGTGCACATAAGACACTGAAACAAAGTGGGGCAAAAATCTTTTCGCGAAAACTACCGGGCCCTACTCATGTGCACATATGCAGCTCTGGTTCATGGTCAGCGATTGGCTGTTGTAAATTCTCAGCGTCTCGGGGTTTTACCCGCAAATCATAGACGTGTGGTGTCGCAGTAACCTTGTCCCTGCTGGCACTAGTCAAATGAGCCACGCCTACATTCTGCCAATACTCAAGAAGCAGAGCTGCTTTTGTGCACACAAGGTATTGAAACAAATTGTTGCAGAATTCTTTTCACCAAAAATCGTGGGCTCTACCTATATGTGTACACTAGAATATACACGCTTACGTATGCACACTATTATAATGATGTGACTTTCAGCTAATGGTGTGACGAGTAAACCCTGACTCAGTTAAAATGGGTTTGTATATAAAATAATTTACAGCCTGTTTGTGTATTAACTTCTACTTAAAAATTACTCGAAACATTTCTGTAGCTCGTGACTTTACTTCTGCATTATCTTTACATGTATATCAGAAAAATTCAAATAGTTTAATTACGTTATACATTTTAGAGCATTTACAGTTAGTAGGCTTAGTCTATGGAGCACTACGACATATGGTTTTTTAAGAACACGTTACATATATATTTAATAAATTTTCCTACTAAATAATATTTTTATAAACGTACTGAAAATATTATTGCTTGTGATCAATACCACGTGAATTCTAAAGTAAAATTGATTAAAGCTAAGCTATTAATATATTATCGTTAGAGATGATAGTTTATCGCAGGAAAACTTGACTGTTTGTTCGGTTTCAATGCACTTTCAGCTTATGTAAAGATTACTCATCACTTTCACTTATACATAGAGCTGTTACCCGGTTTGACTGAGCCAATAAGAATGCCACTATTGTAATATCTGGTGCCTGTTATTGGCCTGCAGACAGCTATGTTGTGACAGACGTATAAAGCTCAATCATACATGCTGCAAGAAACCACAGTGTTTTCAAGTGTGTGTTGGTGCAAGAAATTTTCGCGATATACCATCATCTTTAGTTATCGTATTCGAATTATTGAGATCCCTTACACTTAATCTTCTAACTCTAATGAAATTCACTATTCGTGCCTTCTTCATTGCAAAAAAATTTTATAATTTTAGTCTAAATTTGTACACGTTAATTTCAAACTAAGCTGCTAAAATGAACTTTGCGTGCATATTATTTACGCCTTTCACTCGTTTACTAGTTACGAGGGTGAAAAAAATTAATTCAACAATTTATCATATTACTTTCTCAAACCGCTGTTTTAAAGTATGGTGCAAGTAAAATTCCACTTAAAGTTATCCAACAGCTTGAAAAGGGGCAGCTAAATTTCAATAATGTTAGTTTGTTTCAGTAATCCTCTCGGATTATATAAAATGGTTATTTTCTAAAATCGTCGCAATAGCCGGCTAATTTAAATTGGTAGACCAAAGCCGTACATTGTGTTATAAATGTGTACGAGAAGAATTTTATCCTGCGATTATCTTTTTTCCATATTACAAGTATTAAAGAAGAGAAATAAAATGGAATTACACTCTAAACTAATTCCGGAATTTCACTACACTGATGTAGGTTTAAGACAGCTAAGAAAATAGATGTAATAGCTACCCATACGTCGTACGTCAACGTTACCGTTCCCTTTACGTTTTTAGGAAACAATCCAATATACAGTAGCGCCACTAGACTAGTATAGTGACAATACTCAACAGTTGCTCTAATTACAAACTGAAGCATGGTATATGCAGTTCGGAATAAAGTGAACCCTCTAAAAAGCCCTGCTGAAGTTATATTTTCAGCCAATTCGCACGGAACGACTAATGATGGGAAATGTCTTAACTGTCTGGACACATTACTTGATGCTTGCGCTTTAAGATATTTTGTACAGAAAGTAGGAACCTTTGCAGTTTAATAAGGAAATGTTTATTTGTTATATAAAATACAAGTATGTCCATTTCAGTTGATACATTTTTGTATCGTTGTATTTAAGTAGGAACATACACGGAACTATATTAGGTTATTCGCTGCCATCCATGTAAACAGCAAGGCATTGTTAACATGGAATTATATGCAGTAACGGTTAGTAATATTTTTCAACGACATATAAGTATGTCCCATATGTTTATAGGCAAAAAAATTCTCATGCTGCACTGAAATAAGAGTATATTTGTAGGCACCATACTTGTGTTAAAATAGGGACAACAAAACAGTTTGGTTATCGGTGCTACTCTGAACAGTTCCTTCAACAATTTGTTCTGTAGAAGTTACCACCTGGTTTGTAAAAGCAACAAGGCTCTTAGTTTCTTCTACAAAACATATTGTTGAAGGAACTGTCCAGAGTAGTACCGACAACCAAACTGGTTTGCTGTCCCTATTTTAATACAAGTATTGTGCCTGCAACTATACTCTTTTTTCAGTGTGGACACTGGAAAACCGCGAAAATATGTAAAGCCAACATAGTCTCCAATAAACTGTAGTGTCTATATCCTACTGTTATTGGATGGCAGATATTGTGCCACGAGCGAAAAGTAACTGTAACAAATCACGCACGTTCTTTGTTGAAGCTGTAGAGTTCCAACAGGTTCAAGTACACGATACCTAGGGACCGGCAAATTCCGCGTTATGATTTGGTGACCGGATTTAATTCACTCTCCAACTCACACCTGAGCAGTCTCCGTGGAATTACTGGTTCCTGGCCTTCATACAATCGTGTGCCTGCATTACATGATGATGAACATTTAACAGTACACCTTGTATCATTGGTTTAAAAATGTCATTCAGGCATGCTAAACAAATTATCGGTCCACAGAATAAGTCATACGAGTACACAGTAACTACGAATCAAATCTGCTGTCAGATAACAACTCGAAATTTTCAGGTTCCTAACGATATCCAATATCGATGCAAAAACACAGACTAGAAGGTAATACAGACGTGAAATGACGTGACGGCTCTTCTGATATTGGCGAACTTCGCCGCTTATTGGCTGCCTGAGTTTGTTATTTTAAAAAACCCGTGTAGGCTATGTGTGGTTTTTGCACGTTGCGGCAGGTTTCCAATTTGTCTGGATACCGGGTAGCAGGGCAGCCGCCTTACGCTCATTGACCGTAGTTTCATACGTAGAGACCTAAAAAAGTCGCGGTTTCACTGAGTTGTAGGCTAGCCTCCAAGAATATATGTGAAATCGTACAAACAGCGGCTGTTTATTAGCTGCTCGCTGACACTGTGAAATGGGTCTGTATTCAGTTACAGTTTTATTATTGGCTCGGTTACTTCCCGGAAGTGTCGAGTAAGTCAACGGCCAATTGTGAACATGATACAGACTTATAGTTGCTTGAATTCTAGCTTGCGCCTAAAAGAAAACTCGGATTTTTCAGGTCTCTATTTATATGCTATATGTTGCTGGCCAGGGAAGCCATTTTGCTGGCGTGTGTGACTGAGTTCGCTGTTCACTTCTGTAATCCTAAATATTCTGTGGCAAAACGTTCAGTGTTATACGCAGAACACTGGAGCCTAACAAAGAGTGTACTTCTCCAGTGTCTCTACTCATCTGTCTAGGATTCATTTACACAGTACAGTGACCTTCCAACAACGCCCGTACCGGTACAGGTTTTCCTGAACATGCACGGCTCCACGCACAAGTAAATACCCCTCTTGTACGTGATCAATTAGGATGCTACTGAAGATAAATCTTTCAGAGCCGACTTCAGCCGCAGTCATAGACATTGCCACGTTACATGGGAAACCGTACTACCAAGTCAAACTCCACGAGGCATGTCCGTCCACCGGAGAACCTTCACCCTGGATTCATAGGAGTAAGCTGACAAGGATCTCAGGGCAACTGAGCATACCAACGCCGAAGCAATGTTGGAGGCTAAAGAGGCAGAATGCCCCGGGCCCCAGCCTGAATGGTGTCCCGACCATTTGCCCTAAACGTTGAGGAAAATATTAGATTCTTTCATTTTCAAACCTTAAAATACGCGCGTATTTACACTAATACTACGTTTACACAGGTTAAATAATCTGTAACACACTTTACAATGTTGTTTATGCAAAATTAGTAGTCGAAATTTTTTTTTTATTCGGACATTTAAGGCCACATAACGTCTAGCACAAATTATGTCCGATAACACGCACCTAACCGTAAAATGTGATTACATTGAAACAATGCCCACTATTCTACATAATTTTTATTTATTATGCGTAAATGAATAATTTCATCATAGTAGAAATCACAGTCTGTTAAATAACGTGGTGGCAGCAAGACAGGTAGGTTTATAGTTCGTATATAAATTCGTACCACAGTCTGCTGCTTATAATTTTCTGATACGTCTTCCAGGAAGCAAAGATCATAATGCTAGTCATATATTTAATAGTCCACTAAATGTGCCTGTTCATTTGGCAATTTCGAAGGTAAAGTTAAATCATCTCTTCTTCATACTAATGTTGAGGTACACATTTACGCCATAATAAAAGACTACTGCCGTAAGTGGCCTCCCTACCTGTGCAAATACGTTGCATCCATCTAGTTACTTTTTTTTCGACAAAACTATTTAAGGCACATTATATTTGTATATCTAAGAAAGGAACATACACTTCAAACTATGTCGCTATAGTTAGAGCCCACTATATTTCGCGAAAAGAACTCTGGAACGGTTTGTTTCAATGCCCTATGTGCAGATACGAAGCTTCGCTTCATGATTATTGGCAGAATGTATTATAACACAGACGTGGATCATTAGACTGTGCAAACAAAACCACAGGTTACTGGGACACCACACGGCTGTGATTTGCGAGTAGAACTCTAGACGCTGAGAGTTAAAAACAGCCAATCACTGACCATGAAACCTGCATATGTTCACATAAGGCATTTAAACAAATTGTTGCAGAATTATTTTCGCAAAAATCGTGGGCTCTAGCTGTGGTACAAAAAATTCGGCACGTTTATCATAAACATCATTTCCGAGCTCCTCCAAATGACCAAAAACGTTTTTTCGAGACTAGCGGATTTGGAAAAATAACAACAGAATTAAAAAAAAACACGAGTATAGAAACAAGCGTTAGACTTTGAACTATGATGTTTGGTAAAACATTACAAAAATATAAAGCAAACTGAAAGTTATTAATATTAAAATTACGTTTGGCCTTTCGAAGGTGCTTAATATATAAATGGAAATGTTGCTGACAGTTGAAGCCTTTCCAAGCAATGTGCTTTCGAAAAAATAAACGGATTGCAGTAAATAATTTCTGTTCGTTTACACGATCCAACTACGTATTGTAAAGCTAGCGTGTCATTATATTGCGGACCTGACACTAACACAGATATTTTTAAATGTCATTTTTGTTGCTTTGCTGTGTAAGGAAACCAAGTACGAAATTCGCAGCAATAAGAAACATGAGAAAAGAGTTTTTAGCATCCCTAGGATGACTTAAACGTATTTTTTAAGCTGTTGTATACTGTAAAGTACCACCAATCATGCACACATTTCAATAAGAGCAACCAACAGCGTGTATGCAATTGTGTCAACAAATATTTCGTCTAACGGTAGATATTATCGTACAAGAAGAAACATTTTGTCTAATTGGACATGTAGACGAATAAATAAATTTCGGTTCGTACAATAACAAAATACTAAGCCAACAAAATAGTTTTTTTTTATTCATGTTCGTAAATGTTACATCGTGTGTAAATTTTTTCTCTGAGTATGGCTGTGTATTGCTCAGGACCAACGTAGGGGGCGTGTAAAAATGAACTCGCTTTCGGTAGGAACTACATCGAATTCTCGTTTCGGTCATGATATGATATAGATTTTCCAATGTTATGCGAAAATAGTCCACGCAAATGACAGGACTGATTGTTCGTAAAGGCAATTGCTGTGTACGTATGAACTTTTAATTTACTGCATTAATAAGTTTGCCAGACTAATAACTGTTTACACAAAAAAAAACGTTAAAAACATTCATCTGAACTAACTTTTTTTTAAAACTATTGTAACAGTAATTTAGAAAAATCTTCATTTTGGTTGCAATATAGAAATTTACGTTACTGTTTTAAATACTAATAATGTTGCATGTTATTTAATTATATTGGTTAACAAACAATTTACAACGGTTATTGTCGACACGCAGTTAAAAATAGTATTACTTTGAACCTCACCAAAGAAGAAATGTCAAGACGTAAAATTGTTTCCGTTATTAAAAACGTTCATTCCAAGCTGCTTCTAAGGCGATACTCGTGTACTACGAAGCAGGATCTTCACCCGTATTACTGACAGCCATCATCTCCATTGCTGCGTTATTTTGAGCTCGGTAACATTGGTTCCGTGCAGGGAAACCTTCATTCCGGATCCGATTCCAAGTCGCACTGCGATGGAAAGCGGTAGCTCTGTGAGAGCCGTTTGTAGCCTGTACTTTGCTACATAAATTTTACGGTCGAGTGACTGCATGCATGAGTAGTGGATAGAGATAGAGAGAGAGTGTGTGTGTGTGAGGCCCTGCACGTTACACGAGATTAGCGCAGTGTTTTGGGACCTACATTCGCCATGAAATATCGCCGGATTAAATTATACGGCATTGAAGACTTGATCTCAATGTTCTACAGTACGGGGAAGGTCGTATGCACTCACCATCAGTTTAGGAGGTACCTTAACTAAGATCTCATGTTAAATCCTTTGCGAGATGTGAATTACATATATAGCGGTGGTTCCTTGTTACCAATGTTATATAACAATGCACCGTTTTAATTTAGCATTTGCATTAATTCTTAACAAATATATCTATGGAAATAAGCGTTGTGTTTCTTTTTTTTAAACAGCAGAGTTTCGACAGTTTATCACAAATATTTTTCAATTTAGTTTAAAGAACGAAACAAATTAAAGATGTTAAAAGTAAACAAAAATTGTGAAAACAAATATAATTTTATTTTATAAATTTTTATTAATTTCACACGTTTAAATAAAATGAAAAAATATTTTTAAAAAACTTTAATATATATATATATATATATATATATAAACACACACACAAACTAATAAGTAAAGATATTCACTTCCTTATTGTGTAATGGAATCGCTAATAACTTACAAATATATTAGGCCTACCAATACTTTCTCTGTTTTCTATAAGTTAAAACTGAACTTTGCTGCATAACAGACAGTGAGATGACTATTCGTTCACATTGTGAAATGAACAACTTCCTTTATTAATGATACTTGCGTGTACTGTACGAGAACCATAAAAAATTTCGTGATCATCAATCTATTTGTTACATCGAGTGACAAACGCTACAGCAACCTGTCAGGTTAATAAGCGAGAATGTTATTCACTAGGATTCAACCGATATAGTTAACTCAAAAATTTAAAGACAATGACAAGCTTCTATACTCACACGTCTAGTGCATGAAACGTCTGGCTGCATTCCCGAGTGTATCCGCTATAAACTAATAACTCATTAAACATTTTAATAACATATTTAAAAAATATATGAACATAAATTAATCACACGCGTACGTAATTATTCGTGAGCAGTTACCGACTCAATCAGAACTTATTTCTAACATAATTTGGAACAAAAAAGTGTAATATAATTGTCGGTACTGCTCACAGTATATTTAGGACTCTTGTAAATGTTTGAAACATGACGAAAAAAATTAAGTAAATCATTAATGTTTTATCAGGTATTATTGTTTGTATTCGAGCATAAACCGTCATAGATAAACCACACCAGACAAGTGTCTCGGGAATTGTGCAGTTTGCTAATCTCGTCCCGGGCGAAATGTGTTCCGTCAGTAAGGTAGACATAGCAGTGCCTGCTAGTTTTAATATAACCAAGCACCCACGTGTGTACGTTTATATGTATAGACCACGGTCTATGAAGGTAGAGGTCTTGACACTGAGGAATAAAATCTGACTCCCTTTTTGTCCGAGAGCGTTAGTAGTAATTTAATGGAAGATTTGTCTTGTTTTGTATTTGGCTTAGCTTAAAATGTGAAGTTATTACCGGAACTGCGTGTATTATATAGAAGAAAAATTAATTGAAGTGTAATTTTGTATTGGAACATATTTTCTTTCACCCATAAATGTTAGTTTTTGAATATTTTACATGTAGGCACACATTGCAACTATTCTAAAATTTTATACGGTAGAAAATAATAGATTTTGTTCGAATATGTTTACTACAACTATAGTACGTAATATATTTTTTCAGACGACATACATAAACAGTTCTACACATGCCAATGTATTTATGGACACGAAACAAATATCTACTATATCAGCTTACCATGTTAACATAATTTTATATTGATAATTGCGAAAATTGTAAGGTCGCCAGATGTAAACAAGACAAATCTTCCACCAACAAAAAGGGGGTTACTTTCTCTTGCTGGAGAGCATACGCAGTTTCAAGACCTCTTCCTCTTAGACCGTGGTATAGACCGAAGTACATAAAGAATAAGAACGGTGTGTGCTGGTAACTCATCGTGAATCTCTCTTTATACATAATGTTTCAAAATTGAATTTCGTATAGTTCGGGAAAACAATCATCATATCTAGGGGAACAAAAAAAAAACGGCTCTCTGAACACGGATCAGAAAGTGCACCGTTTCTGCATTAGATTAATGTGGAATGGTTTTACTAGAATTAATTGCAACTACTTGCCAGATTAGTCGTAAACAGACCATATATCGCGGGCTTCACAAAATTGGAAAGGATCTGCATATCGAGTTCATTAGTTTACCAATAGAGACCAGGCGTGTGTAGTTTCGACAATAAATGACTAATGTATCTCATGTAAGATCACAGTTAAAATGTTTAATATAATATTTATGTTACTGAAGTTCGAAGCCTTAGTATCACGAAGTTGGAGAGGTTTACCCTATTTGACTGGATAGTACGCTTTGTGCGATGTGGAATACCACAGTTACATGATCAGGCTCGCGCGGTATGCACTGTGTGTCATACGCTGTGAACTATAATATGATCTTTGAACTGTAATGCTGAAACGGTCTATATTCCGACTCATATTTTGTAACGTTTTTTCTTATCTTGACTTGAGGACTCTTCCCTCTAAATACTAACATGCAATTGTGCAACATATTGTATACTCTCATAAGTACGCACATTATTGAGAATAGTTGCATCACAAGTAGTTAGGGAATTTATGGGTATCCCGATACGCACGTGAATCAGATGTAAATTATATATGTTTAGGTGAACATGTATCTTGTTGCCGGTACTTTCAACTAATACTAGTGAAATACATTGGAGAACATCTTGTAATCATCTTCCAACCGAACGGGTCTCAGAAAACAGACTGTGCGTATTAAACATTGAGAGCACTTTCTCATCACAAGTGGTAGCCCCCTTGCCAGTGGTAATTAGTATATTAAAACACGTGTCTTATCGGAGGACAAATAGTAATAGTGCAGTTGTCTGCGAAATGTCCCATACCATGTAACATGCAGTATGCTTGCAGCTCCCAGAATATGACTGCGAAAGCCTCCTGAAAAACTTTATGCCTCTATAGATACTCCAAGAGAGTGGGTGTACATACAAGTACAATTGCCTATCAGTTGAGGCAGGAAGTTTCAGAGGTTGATTAGTGGTAGAGGAGAAGGGGAAACCTGGCATTTCAATAGACACCTAGTCCCGCCAATCCCATCTCACTTCACTGGAAAGCACCTTGACTGAGAATTCGTACAGATAGCCTTGACTAACCCAAAAGAAAAGAAGCGTAGTTTAAAGGAAGTTTTAATTGAAACATAAATTTTTCTTGAATCAGAACATGCGTGACACGTAAATACACTATTCATTTTCTAGACCGGTATGACTTTAAAAGAAAGTGTGTGGTGAGGATACCGAAATGCAATGAATCAGTACCCTGATATCACAGACGGCTCCACAGCTGGGTAACAATAGGCTTCTATCGAACCATGAAAGATGGCATGAGATGAGAACATACAATGGAAATAATGAGATTTGGGCGACTCTTAACATGTGTGACCTTTAAAGACCATGAGAGAGAGTTACGTGAATATGGAGCAACGCCAGATGAATGAGCGGGAGAAACGGAATATCTGTGAGGAAACACAACCATTATACAATGGATAAACGACCTAACGCTTCACTTAACGTCGGATCATCGTGAACGTCTCCAGCGGTAACATGAGAGAACGCACAGGATAGATAGAGCCACTTATTTTTGGTGAAAAAACGTTTGCAACGACCTGTTTTGTTGCCTTACGTGCACATCTGCAGCTCTGTTTCAAGGTTATTGGCAGTGTGTCATTGGAAGAGGCGTCACTTATTTGACTGTGCCAATCAAAATTTTGTTACTGCGACACCATATGTCTGCGATTTTCGAGTAGTAGCCCGGGACAAGTGAAAGTTAAAACACCACATCATCGAATATGAAGCAGGACTACAGATTTGCACATAAGTCATTGAAACATGTTAGTGCTAATTCTTGTCACCTAAGATCAGTGACTCTATGAATAAGGCAATTCGTGTCAGTTGGTTACCAGTGTTAAAAAGTCATGGCCAAGTTCGCGTTGATAAACTGTGTGGCAAAAATTTAATCCATCGTGAATTCTTGCTTACCATTAAGGGTCCTCAAATTTAACTATGGTGGACATCCCCGTCGGCTCTGATATTTCACAGAAACATGTAGAGTTCGTAGTACATAGGTTGTGATGTGTATGTCATCCTCTATGTTTTTTTATACACAGCAGTCTGTATCTCGATAACACACGTTCTCGTGTCGTTATTACAACACACAGTGCTCTGCACAGATGATCTGGGCAGTTAGAAAATTGACCCGAAATACTTTGAAAGTGGGAGCCTACTGGAAAGTAAGTTTCAATACAAAATTGTCACCATTACCTACAAGGATTCGCCGTTGAGAAAGTTACGGGTGAGTTTCCAAACGGAATATGCTGCTCTTGTCCGTTAGACATGCAAACCTCACGATTATAGAGTACGTGTGAAGCATGATTCGACGGCTAATGATATCCAGCAAACTCCGTCAATGACAATCGTGCATCTTCGCCATTTTATACAACTAGCATGGAATGTCAATTAATTACGGATTAAGCAATTTCGTGAGATAAGTAGCCTATACGCTATACTCCACCCTCCCATGTGTTCTCAAGATTCTTCTTAATCATTTTTGGGACGAAATAAGTGGCAAACTTCGGTCTTTATTTGACATCACGGGACTGGGTCCTTGTGTTACTGTATTTAGGTTATTAGCTCCAAGATATTCTTGACTTAACTAGTAAAATTTTATCGAATATCTAGGGACCTGCTTAATTCGCTTTATTATTTGATGACAGGCCTGAAGCTATGGCCCTGTACATACCAGAACACATTCTGTAATAGCATTGGCCACGAATGCCTATGTGATGCCATTTATTTATTCACGTGTGTGATCACTTTACAGGAGGTTGGTATATTTACCATGATATTTTAAATTACTGACCGGAATCATGCTTCGCGGCAGGCCACGATATTTTCGGCCGACCTGTGATGACTGACGAGCCTGGAGACGTTTAGATCCTAGTATCCTGACATCAAATAGAATGAATTTTGCATATGTCTACTAATAGCAAACTTGTAGTAATTTGTTTCGCGAAATTGTCAAATTTTCTACTGTCTCATACGACGGATATAACGTACATCAGCGGATATATATACAGCTGTAGGCATTGTTTTTGAGCTTATTGTGCTAGTTATAAGGCGGTGTACTGTGTTTATTGCCTTTAATGTTTTGGATGTCCCAGTGATTTTAAGATTTAATCAATCCCGCATAATATCTCCCGCATCTTAAGTAGTAACTTTGGGGCAGATACACGTATTCCCAAGAGTTTTATTAAATATAATCATGTATTACAGTGACAATGTTTAACATGCACTGTTTTCTAAGTGACATAGGGAGGGTGGACAAAGTGTTAAACTCAAAGAATTTCATTTACTTTCACTAAGAGTTTTGTTAATGATTCACTTACATTCTCTTAAATTGTAATACAAACAGGGAGTTTCATAGTGCAAACTGTATTTTATCTTTATTGTGTATACTGTTTTCGAAAAAAAATATTTAGGATCTACAAAGTGACCACTCAAAATAGCCACGGGTAGCTTATCATAGTTTAATCACATTAGGAATAGTAATATAAATAAATCCGTGTATAGGTAGGCACATTTATTAACAAATACGTAACTAAAATAATTGTATTAAAAATGTCAAACAATAAAAGCCTGAAACGTCTTAAATAAGACAGCACGTGTGATAGTTGTTATAAATTAATTACCGGCAGGTTAAAAGCAAGTTTGTGTTTTAAAATGTGGTTTAATGTGGCAGTTAAATTACAAAACAGCTGCAGTGCTTTGCTTTGCGGACAAAGTGGCGACACCAGTTGTGCCGTTTGTTGGCACATGCTCGTTTGTTTGTTTTTATTTGTTTTGTCTAGTTCGTCTATTCGTAGTGGTAACTAGTTAATATTTTTTTTATTTTGGCAAAGTTACTT
>PNEQ01007859.1:24048-52104 GCA_003012365.1 Medauroidea extradentata
AATCTTCGGTAAACTTGTAATAATAGTAAACTGCTTATTATTTTATAAAGAAAATTTCAGGTAATTATTTATGTGCAGTTAAGGCAGTGTGGTATACTTATGAAACAGTTCTTGTGTAATACTTCTGACCAACTCTAATCATGATCTGATCATGTTTTGTTTTCAAGTAAATTAAAACAAATTTTTTATTGGTAAAATTAAAATTAAAATACCATGTTTTGACTATTAAAACACGTGTGTGTTTTAAAGTATTTTGTTAAGGAAATATTGTTCGATACTATCGAAATACTATTTTGGTAACATCAAGTAGCTACGACTCTATGCCGGCCTATAACCTCTAGGCATTCCTTTGTCTCGACCTTGTTGTCTCTTACTCATCATGGCGTGAACATCAACCAAACACTTAGTGTTCTTTATCCGTTTATAATGTCGTAATCCGACAAGTTTTCCGCCTACGGTAAGTTTATTCTTTCAATTCGTTATATTTTGCGCCCTAGTGTTACATTGTTTTTATGACGTTCTTTAAAATTATATTTTGTTTGCTTGTTTACTGTAGCGGTCCCCGCCACGCGGTTTCTACTCTTTGCTATGTAGAAGGAAGCCTATCCAAAATTTGAGGGATTTGGCTTGTCTACATCTTCCGATGTAGAAGTAATTTTATTTCTACTCGTCCTTTTGCTGTACCGTCATCGGTAGCCATGGGCGAGACGGAGATGTAACATCTTTCGGCGGTGGCAAGAGTGTCCCCATGAAGGACAGCCAGGAAAGTCCAGCCAATATATTTATTTTCCTTCTCTCGTCCTAACTACTTGATGTGCACACAGCTCTCATTATTCTATTTGAGACTTTATTTAATATTCGATCACAACCTCTGCAAAATTGATTGAACAACGAAAATTTAAAATTTGTTAAAATAGGTAATATTAAAATGTAAGTTAATTAATTAATTTTTGTGTTGGGGATCCCCTTGTTTAACTTAATTATGATATTATTAAGCCATACGTGCTTTTCTTGATTTGTTAATGTACCGTATTGGATAATTTACATACACCAAATACTCATTGTGCAAAGAATTTATTGTTATCAAATCTACTGATCAAGGTATTAAAAAAATTTTTTTTCTGAATTATTACAATTTTATTTACTAGACCTAACTCATTTCATAAAGTTTTATATACAGAGGCTCTCATGCTCCAAATTTAAAATTTAATTAATTTTTTTTGTATGGTATATTAAATTAATTATCTTTGATGTGAAGTGTTGGGGAAAGGAGGCTCGGCCCTTTCTCTGACCTATAATAAGGAGCACCGATCAACAACTTGTGTCCACGTTAGTACTGTTTTCCCCTTTCTTTGCTTGGCTGGCCTAGGAGCTGTCTTGATCGGTTTACCCTATTGGTTTACCCTACCTGGACCTCCTGGGTTGGTTGATTAAGTTTGGGGAAGTTCCACCCACCAGTACACAGTAACCTGTAGCACCTACAGATAAACCAGTTAAACTTGGTTCATCATGGCACATGCATTTTTACCTTACACCATGCTCTTTTGATATGCGGTTGTATAATTCATGAGATACGAGTAGATAAATAGTAACAACAGTTATTATGATACACTCACCTAACATCAACCCTCTCACAAAGTAAAATATCGTAAATAAACGCGAACAGTGTAAACCCAATAACTCGAAAAACATTTCTACATAAAAAAATGGCTTCCTTGCAAAGTTGTTGCACCTGCCGTTAGGCAGAGCTCTATACAATTATTGCAAACAGCCGGTGATCACTTTACCCGCACTGGCGACTTCACCCACCCTTTCCCTACACATGTTCACAAATGTATTTCTTCAAATAAATTCAAATAAGTGTCATACCTTTCAATACAATAATTTAGATTGAAAATGACGAGGTACTGAATTGTAATTAAAATACTTTCCACAATAATGGTTTCGTTTCAGCAGCGTTTTGCTGCGATCGGTGTGTTTCCTCATAAAAATTATTTTGTTCAGGAATTATCTAAGATTTTCAGGAATTTTTTTATCTAAATAGTATATAAACCAATTGTTAACTGTTATATATAATATTATATATGGCAGAAAAATAATCTTAGCTTAAGGATTGATGAAAACCGGTTTGTTTGGGTAATACATTCTCCGCGTGCTGTGAGTTTCTGTCCACTTTTGTCTCGCACTTAAAAATTTTATTTTTAATTTCATATATGTTATGTACACGTTTTTTGTTAGCTTTGGAATAATTGAAATCAACATATCACAAATCTAATACAATACAGGTACTTCTACGGAATAAATTATTCATGAATCACTGTATGTTTCATAAAAACGGAGGAAAAGAAAATGTAACTTATTTTCTTAATATAACTGCGAATATCATGATTACTAATGCATAAAAATTAAAAACGTTTGTAAATAAAACTGCTGTTAGTTACCAGTCTTTGCTACAAACACAATACCTAATAAGATAAATGTACGGTTTGTCAGAGTGTTTGTATACTAGAATGACGGCATATAACCGTAAACGAAAAGTATTTTAATAACAACAGAGAATGTTAAATCACTATGTATAAAGAAACTTTGGTCTGAACTGGGTTATTATTTATTCGTTTATTCCAGATAAGAGGTTAAGAAGTAGGAAAATGTTAATCTATCAAAATATGGAAGTAAAGCCAAAAGAGGTAAGAGCATATGAATAAAGAGGAGGCTAAGGAAATAAAACAGGAGACGTAAATTGCTATTCGATGCAACAACCCATAAGAAAATAAAAGTGGTTCCTCTTAATATTTTTCCATGATCAGTGTTAGAAGATTTTGTTAAGGATGCATGCAAACATTAAAAATGGACCCTTAAAATGGTAGCTAACCTGAAAGCTAGCGTGACGAATATTCCTTTCAACGATATGCGCGCTATTAAAATACTATATCATAGCGTAAAATAATAACTCCACTATACGTTTGTAATTTTTGTAAGAATATAAAAATAGAAAGTAATTGACCTAAGTAATTAATCCGCTAAAATGTGTTTATAAAAAGTACATGCAATTTCTAACTTGTATTCGAACACTTTCCTTGTAAAATAATTAGTTTGTACAGTTACGAGGATTTTTTGTAAACAACGTAGAAAAACAATGCAAACTGTAGACTACGTTAGTAATTTATATAATAGACACACATTTTAACATTTTAAATGAATGAGTGAATGCGAGATTTTGGTCAGCGCTTAACATCGAGGTCTTCAGCGCTGTTGAGAGGTGACATGAGATGAGTATGGAGCAGCATTGGAATGAAAGGGCGGGTAAAACGGGAGATCCCCGAGAAAACCCGCCGAACAACGGCATCGTCCGGCACGATTCCCACATGCGAAAATCGGGGGACCGACCCCTCCGGGATTCGAACCTGGATCGCCTTGGTGGTAGGCGAATGGTCAGACCATCCGGCCACCGTGGCTCCTTTAATATTTTGAGTAAATTAGAATTCTTAAACGGTATTTACTATCCACACTTATACGTTCATACTGGCCAGTAAGAGAAATATACAAATTGGCTGGGGAAAAGTGTAGGAAGTGCTTCCAAAGTGTTCAATTTCCCGTCAATAGCCTATATTTTCAGCCAACGTTACGAACGTATGCGCTCCACTGACAGCCCTTTAAATATGATTCTATAAACTAAATCCCAAATATGGTTTATGTTAACCAAAATGTTAACTTATTGAATCATTTAATTAAAGTAAAACCATGTTAGAAGCACAGAGCAACCTGAAAATAACATATTTGTGTGCTTCTGGTAAAAAAAAAAAGCAATATATAAGGGGGTGGAGGGCAAACCAGGAGCAAAAAGGCAGAACCGGGTACCCAAAATTAACCGAAAGTGTGTCTTAAGGGGTCATAAATGAACCTTTAAACTATTTTGCACCAATTAGAGTTTTCAAAAAATTTCGGAATTTTTTGAGAAGATTAAATACATTACCGTGGTTTATTATTTTAATCTTTTCTATCAGCTGTATTATTGTTACCTACATTAAATTTTGAGTGCCGAATAGTATTCACTAGATATTTTCATTGGTTTCTTTCTTTCTTTTTTTACTCATTTCGTAACATTTAATTTTTGAATATAGCAGAAAATAGAAATACAAAATTTGTTTACGAATTACTTAAGGTAATTTTAAGTGGTTAAACTGAGTTTTTGCAAAACTCAAAGAGGCATTGCATTGGAAACCACGCGAGCGAAAGCACGGGTAACAGCCGCTATATTAATATTGGAGGACTCATTGACTCGCGCACACAGGAAAAGTGGATGTAACCAACCACGGCATTTAGGCAATGAACTTAACCATAACTCTTCTTAAGTGTGATAACAAACTTTTCGCAAGGTGATAAGCTTATGAACAATATTGTGAAACGCTGTGTCAAATGCAGCCTTGTTTGCACAGTTGCCAGATTCCCAGGCGGGGTCGGACCACGAATTGTGGGTTACGTGGTGCACATAACAAAGGCCTGGCGGATATTTGTACAGGAACTCCCGTTTATCCTATGGTACCATCTCATTCTTCCGCATTTTTTCAAAAGCACCTATGGGCGTCCGATTCAAGAAGATAGTCAAATCCGGGTTGTTGTGTGCCGCCCTCGGGTGCCCTACACGTACGAAGATCCATTAATCGGTGGTAGAAATAATT
Organism: Medauroidea extradentata; assembly: GCA_003012365.1. Classification (NCBI taxonomy): domain Eukaryota; kingdom Metazoa; phylum Arthropoda; class Insecta; order Phasmatodea; family Phasmatidae; genus Medauroidea; species Medauroidea extradentata. The sequence goes on from PNEQ01007859.1 coordinate 28,728, forward strand.
TTTCATCTACTTGTTTTATTCATATGTCCACATCTTCAAAGCTGCTTCATGGTCAGTGATTGGCTCTCGGTGACTTGATGTTCTAATTGCATATCACTAGGGACCCTTGTTTTCTGCGAAAATAATTTTGCCTCATTTTAATGAACGACTTGAAAAGAGGCGGAGCTTCAGTCAGGTGTGGGAAACAATTCCTATCTCCATGGTTACCGCAGCCGAACATAACCTTCATTTAACGGCTTGGCATCACATGTCCCGGATGAGTTGTTCCTCAAGAAAATTGATTATTTGTTTGGAATTTGTGGTTTTTTCAGGTAAACATTAATCTTGTGTATTTGCATATCTTAACCATGAAGTAGAAACTACTATGTTTTACCCTCGCGTGCAAATCTATTAATGCGCAACATGTTTGCTTTCTGCAATTACCAACTAACAAATCAGTATGTTTGTAAACAAGCTTTGTTTCCCACAGTATGTCCCCTGGGGTGTGACGTCAGGGGGCGTGTACTTCAAGCCGTCCATTCCGTGCCTTACGTGCACATCTGCAGTTCTGCTTCGTGGTCTGTGATTGGATATTTTAACTGTCGCGAGCCTTGGGCTTCTACCGGCAAATCACAGACGTGTGGTGTTTGCAGGTACGTTACTGTAATTGGCTCAGTGAATTGAGATACGGTTCTTCACTCAGACACGTTGCCAATAGCCACGAAGCAAAATAGCAGACGTGCACGTAAGGCACTTAAACAGACTGGAGCAACATTCTTTTCGCGAAAAAACAGGGTCCCTACATATCACAGATGTGTTAAGTCTAGGGAGAGGAACATTTCGCCAATTCAATAAACCACATGCTAAAATCCACTGTCCTATACATATTCAAGCTCCATATATTCGTTCATTGTCTGTTGTTCCACTGTGTCATCAGTTAGTGGACAAATGGTCGGAGCTTGAGTACGCTTAGGATAGTTGATTCAAGCATGCAGCTCATTGAAGTCGCGCAATTTTACTGCCCCTAGTTATGTCGCAGAAACAATATTCTGATTAATAGGCCTAGAGTGAAATGAGTAAATCATTCACAGAAAGACATACTGCCGATCAGCATGAAGCAGAATTGTAGACGTTCACGCAAGGCAATCCAAACATCAGTAACTATGCACGATATATTTTTTAACCGCATGCAATGGCACTATTAAGAAAAATTTGAATCCTTCATTTTGGCCATGATCCACCATTTATATTGCTTTTGAGATGATTGTTTTTGATTCCTAAACGAGAGCAGAAATTGAAAAATTGTAGTACAGTTCTGTTAAAAATGGTTTTTACTGTGTAGTCTAATTTTTTTCTACACACAAATTATACAGATTTGCCTAAGGGCGCGGTCTACCGCAATTTTCATCACCATTATTTTAATTTTTATTTGTACCAGATATTTTTTTTTCTTATTTTAGTCACAAAATGTGACTAAATTTAGCTCTTATGAATTTTTTTTTATCTCTCATGGTTTTCGCGTAGTGGCTTGTTAAAGTCAAATTTTACATGTTTCCGTTTTAACTACTACACTAAAACCAACTGATATACCAAACTCAAAAAATCACAGTGAATAAAGACAGTACAGGCTACAATGACATGCTTATAGAATTAAAGAATAAAAGTTATTTGTATTTTTAAAAAATGCTGAAACTGAAAACAAAAATTAAAAATATTAAATTTTTTTTTAAATACAAATAATTTTTATTCTCCAATTCTATGAGCATGTCGTTGTAGCCTGCAATGTCTTTATTCACTGTGATTTATTTGAGTTTGGTATATCAGTTGGTTTTAGTGTAGTTAAAACGGAAACATGCAAAATATGACTTTAACAAACCACTACGCGAAAACTATGAGAGATAAAAAAATTTCACAAGAGACAAATTTAGTCACATTTTGCATCTAAAATACGAAAAAAATATCTGGTACAAATAAAAATTTAAATAATGGTGATGAAAATTGCGGTAGCCGCGCCATTAACGAGAATATTCTTAATTGCATAATATCTTAGACCACTGCGAATTTTGTCTCGAAAAAAATAGACTACGTAATAAATTCAAATTTTAACAAAACCGTGCAACGGTTTTTCGATATCTGGTTTCGTTTAGGATATAAAAGTGTAATATTCGGTAAATCGTAAAAACAGTAGAAATGATGGAGCATGGCCACAACGAAAGTTCGTCCTTGCACTTTGTCGGCATAGTGTGATTAAAGTATCTCGTATAGGCTATCCGTGAGGTTGGTCCTGGAACTGAACCCAGATCCACCCGATTGAAGGTCACCTTTACTTTCACTCCGCCACCTCGCACGGAAAGATCCGACTCTGATCCGCCGAGGATCAAACACAAGATCCGAACCGTTGAGAGGACGATGTATGCTTGTAGACTAGGAAGGATGAAGCGACGCAGGCGCCCCGATAGAAACCCATCGCGAGGGAGATCAGACACTTCCCCACTCCCAGATCATCCCAGAGGATCACTTCTCTGGGCGAGTAAACTGCGCTCACCCTCGAGAATGCGGAACTCCCCAAGAAGTTCCCGCGGCAACCTTGGAGTCTTCGGCGGTCCTGGGTCGCCCTTTCCCTAGCGAGACTTCTCTCCGCACCGCAGCCGTTCATAATACACGAGGCCGTCAAGCCGCGGGGGCGGAACTTTCAGACGAATGAGGCGCGCCATGAAATATTCACACCCCTCCACCCGCCCAACCTTGGCGCGTCTCGAGAGGGTGGTCGAGCGCCCATCAACCTCTTCCCTCTTCAAGCTGAGGTGCAGGAGCTTCCTCCGTCTTGTGGTTGGCTGTTCGTTCCCAGCTGCTCCTTCACTTCACAAAGTGAGGCAGGTTCCATGTACAGTCCATCATCTAAGGCATCTGCATAATAGGTTTTCAGTCACAGAGTTCAAATGTAGAATCAGAATTAGGGCTATGATCCGTCGTTTATTCTGCCTTTAAGATATTTTTTTATCCCAAACGAGAGCAGATGTCGAAAAACTGTTGCACAATTTTGATAGAACAGTGTCTATTACGTTAGGTGTTTTTTAAAAGTAAAAGTACGCAATGGTGTCAGGCATTCATGCAATTAATGATGGGCATCTAGTGAACGCATTTGACCCGCTCGAGGCTAGGGAAAGGGCGACCCAGGACCGCCGAAGACTCCAAGGTTGCCGCGGAAGACGTAAGGACAAAATAGCACACTGGTTGCATCTCGCCGTAACCTCCAGGCGCAAGCTACATAACTGGCGTGTGGTCTTCTCGCTGAAAACGCGCTTGTATGAGACTTTCAGTGGTGACCCCATTATTTTATAATGTGTTATGCTTCGACAAGGCAGAGGGAATATTTTCTTACACTGTAGACAGTTGGCATTGCTTTTCTACTATTGCTTATACTATACCTGTAACCATCCGTAGAAAAAAAAATTACTTTCTTCCTCCGGAAGGTTATTAGTCAAAAATTAAGAAAGGTACTAAAGCTGTGACAATTTGGTTACATTTATAAAGAAACTTACAGCAAAATGTGAAGAATTCAAAGTTGGCAGGTACTTATCCCCATTATGAAAAATCACTGAACGTGTAAATTTTGAAGATGACTGTTTAAAACCAATTAAAAGGAAAATTTCAGCCATACGTGAAATTTTCCCAAAAATTTTTATTCTAGTATTAATGTCATGAACGCAATTTTAAAACATTGTTTCCTCAAAAAATTTATGGACGAAAATATATAAGTAGATTTAGTTGTATCATAGGGTAATGTCATGATATACTAGTATGGTAGACTTAGGCAATAAATATCCTCAACTAAACATATGTGTTATCGTTGACATTTTGAATATACAAGAGTATCCTTTATTCCGTTTTGGAAAATAAAGTTGCGTCCATTTTCTTTGAGTGAATTGCATATATCGAGGCTTTGTCTGGCCGACGGAAGATAATATTTTCGTACATTTCTGTACGGACTGTAGTATTCTTAAAATTGTTTAAAAAATTAGCTTTATTTCCATTTCCATTTGGATTTCTCATACAGCAGAGTAATTTGTTCCACCTACACGACAGGCAGTTTCTTACATATTTTTTTTCCTTCTATTCAAAGTGAGCCAAATTGGAGTGTATAATAATGTCTATGAAATTATGGTTTATAAATATTTCAAATACGTGGTTTGAAATTAACCCGTAAAATTAGCACAGTAGAGAAAAATTATAACGTGCTACAAATCAACTTTAATTTATACTTCTTTAGTGAAAATGTATAACTACAGTATTTTATCAATGGTTAGTCATCGTTTAGAGTTTTATTGATTAATATTTCTTAGGGTTTGAAGTGATGTTTACTGAAATACAGTGCAATGTAAAAAACATTAAAATATTTAAGAAGACAGTGCGTACTAAATTTTGTTTAAATCTCTAGAGCAATAATTTTTGGTTTCCTTGAAAAAAAATGTTACTTTGGTTCTACGCACATTATATAAAAACTGTTATTTATGTTGTAGGCTAAACATTGTTTTGCAGCGAATAATATAATGGAAAAAAATTAGTACTAGAGGAAAGTAAGGAATTTAAGATTTTTACGATAAGACGTGTTATATTATGCGCAATACATTGTTATACTCCATCCATTCTAAGGTTGCAGCTAATTCATACAAGTGATTGTCAATAACATTTTTGTACAGCGTAAATTTCATTTGAAATATTGAAAAATACAAGGTAACTATGCTATGGCACAACCACAATGTGTGGAATCAAGATATAATTCAATTGCTTTGATTAATTTCGTTAGCAATTTTTATTTCTGATGCAACCTTACAGTGGACTGAGTATAGCAGGGTAGATCTTGAAGTCACTTGCTGACGTCACTTGTCTTGTGACTGCTTCCACTTTCATGTCTATAAATTCTAAATACATATTAGGTTCATTTGAAGTTGTTTATTTTTGAGATGAGGCTTTTATTTTATGAATACACGTATACAACATTCTACGATGGCCGCTTTATTCGTTAACAATATTCGGTTACTTTGCAGGACTGATTTATACTGTTCCTTCAGTTATAGTATCGATGCTTGGTGTCCTGCTGGGCTGCTGAAGGATACATTTAATTCGTGAACTGAAGTCGCCTGCAAACACGCAACTTGGCGTGCTGGTTGGTTGTTGGGGCTTCATACTTTCCCAGGCGCCAGCAGGCGATATCCTAAATGATGTGGTCATTAGACTCCGCTACTCCGAATCCTAGCGTCTGACCGCTAACACTGATGTGGAGGCGCATGTTCGTCTACCTTCGAGTATTCTCGGGATTTATCGGTTAACTCGACCCATTGCCCCCTCCTAACGGTTCACATTATCATAGCCGTTTGCGATTGGTGGAGATCCGGAAATTTTGCGAGTACATTTTAGGAGCAAACATATGGAACCTCAAAATATCCCGAAAATGAGTTAAACGCAATTTATAAATATACTAGGTGAGTACTAACGAGAATTAACTCAGATCAATTTAACTAAATTACTGTCCTATTAAATTTTTTTTTTTTTTTTTTTTTTTTTTTTTGAGGGATAAGAGTATACATTGACGAAATTCTAGACTCATTCGTGTTACCTTTACGCGGGTGCGAAAACGGTGTGCAAAGTTTTAGTCATTGACTTTTCCTTTTCCTTATAGGACTTTCAGCGGCGACCGTTCTGATTTATATAGTGAAGCCCAACGAATGCTTCTGTATATTTTTACAGTTCCGGTTAGCTTATTTTACGTAACAATGTTCTGAAAAGAGAACCCGTTTTTAGCAATTTTAAGGTGCCCGGAAACAGTGTTTGTAGTCATGGTGTCTAGGAAACAAAATAATAGAGAAGCGTAGTTTTTCGTGCGTTTTATGTTTGTAGATAAATACATTGAACGCTCGTTTAGTAGCCTCTCTTTAAAAAAAAAAACGTTCACCTAACACACTGCAACACAGTTTATGGTCTACGTAAACAGCAAAATTCAGGAATAACATCTAAAAAAAAATGGAGATTCTATGTGAAACGAATAAGTGAAGAAAGACTGCCCGTACCAACCTCCAGGTGTCAACCTAAATGCTTCCATAGTTCCGATTGTTTTGTGTGGCGAATACACTACCTTGCGGAAATTTCCACACACATTCGGAAATCAAATTTCCCTCTCAAGGTTTAGGAATATTACCATACACATGATGAGTAACATTACTAACTTATTTTACAGTGTACGGTTCGCAACGCGTTAAAGCAAAAATACAATTTAAGATGTTTATTCTTAGTAACTATTGTGTGATATGAGTTGGGCCACGATTTTGTCACGAAAAGATTTTTGCCCCACTTTGTTTCAATGTCTTACGTACACATCAGCAGGTCTTTTTCATGATTGCTGGCAGCGTGTCTGTGTTCAGACACGTTTCTCATTTGACTGCGCCAATCAGAATGAGATTATCGTGAATCCGTACGTCTGTAATTTTCCAAGGTATGTGAGGGTAAAATTATCCAATCACAGACAATGTAGCAGAGCTACAGTCGTGCACATAAGACATTGAAACCAAATTCTGCAAAAATATTTTCGCCATAGAATCGTGGCTCTAGAGGTGAGTTTTTTTAGCTTTCCTCTTGTTTGCTACAAATTTTAGGATAGGAAAGATTTTTAACAATTAAATTATTTCTGCACGTGTCTTACATTCAATATTGAATCAGAGTTAATCAAGTTAGTCTTTGAAGTCCGAACATGCATGAAAACACGCAATCCCTTGTCACATGACATGTAACTGGCAACTCACTGAGCAAATATCTAAGTACAGCGTCCGTACATGTCAGTGGAGTCCAGCCGAAAGCTAAGTGAAATAACAAAATTTTCAGGTAGTCTCTATCTATACGTAGAGACATGAACTTTTCGCGAAAAGAATTTTGCCCCACTTTGTTCCAGTGCCTTGTGTGCACGTCTGCAGTTCTGCTTCATATATATTGGCAGCGTGCCTTTGAACTGTGACGTTTCTCATTTGACTGTACCAATCACAATAAGGTTACTGTAACACCACACGTCTGTGATTTGCGTGTAAAACCCCACGACACACGAATGTCAAAACATCCAATCTCTGACCGTGAAGGAAGTCTGCAGACGTGCACAGGAGTCACTGACGCAAAGTGAGGCAAATTTCTTTTCGCGAAAAGTTCATGTCTCTATCTATACGTCATCTGTAGAGACAGCACACTAGATTTCATGTTGCTGTTTGCTCATCCGACTGCTGCTCTACGCCGGCGGTTTGTGTAGCGAGCCCGGCGGACATTTTCAAACAATGACACAGGGTCATCTGTAAAACGTCTGCTATTTTATAATGTGGGTTTACAAATATACGATCACACGTGACCAGGAAAGTCACTTAGTGTCTCCGGTTAAGTTGGTCAGTTGATTCTAGCCTGTTGCAAAATTACAACTCGAAAGTTTGAATGCTTCTAGTAATCAGAGTTGGTTTGGTTTTATCGGTCTCTCGACTAAGGTTATTTATCACCATAGGTAAGCAAATGTATGATCAAATACGTATAAGCGACAAGCTGCGGTTACATGCGTAAACAAGCTATTTCTCTGCCAGGGCTTGCCAAGTGACTTTTCGAACTACCTCATATGGCCTGCTCTGTAAATCCACATTTGGCAGCGGATATTCTGTCCAGATAAGTGAAATTATATAAAAAAAACTTTTTACCATTTCCCCAATTTTTTACACCTCTGCAGCTCCGTACCCACTTAATTTCCATCTCACGAACGCTTAAAAATTCGTAGTCTAATGGGGCAAGTTCCTTTAAAATCATTTTTAAAAATATACATGTCTCCATAACATATAGGCTATGTTAATTATTTTAATAGAAAAGCTAAGTAGGAGTGGAGAATGTGTTAACAGTTTCGTTAAGAACATATTTATTAACATAGTTTTGCTGTTTTAATATTTGCAATCATAACTGGAGATAAAGTAAATATTTGTTAATTTCAGTCTCACATCAGTAAAATAGATGACAGTCAGCTCAATTAAAATTATGTTGAGTAATTCTTCACGTTACTACTGGCTCAACATTTTAAATTAAAGTAAAAATTAGTTACAAGTGAGCATACATAAAATCATTAATCTAGGATATTGCCTCCTAAGGTCATACATCGCAGGTTTGGAATAACATTTTTTGGATATGTTTTAGTGAAAGCCACTTAATTCAACTATCGAATAATCGCGACATTATTCTGAAAGCATACACGCACACATTTATTTGTTGATTAGCACTCATTTTATATGTCGTTCCAAAGATTCGAGTTATTTTTAATTTCTTATATTTTTACACTTAAATTATCACACATTTTCTTACGAAATTATATAAGAAGCATTGGAAGAAATATTTTGTTTGCGAAGTGTGCATTTATTATCAAGAAAGTATTCGTACACTTTGTATTTTATAATAGAACATATTCTTGAATTGTTTGAATTTTTTTTTTTAATTTTTGACGTTTTTCTACCAATGTTGGAAAAAATTTTAAAAAGTAAACCGCATAGCCTTAAACGTTAAGTGAATCTCTTTACTCTAAACTATATCCTAACATGCAACTTAGTAAATACGACATGGTCAGCGTAACCATGGACTTATGGGTGATTCAGAAGTTTACACTTTAAAAATTTAGTCAATGGAAAAGGAAACTGATGCTCTCGTAGGTACGGGTGGAGACCTGTGTCAAAGTTTGTAGTTGACGAGTTTACGTCAATATTTCTGCAGGCAGGCAAACTGTATTTATAATTTCTTTCCCACAATTCATCAAAGTAAGCATTTACGTCATTTTGTATTATAAGAAAGGGAAATTTACGCATCTCACACTACACAAATTTTCATGAACGAATTGCAAAGTCGATGCAATAAGAATTTTTTTACGTCTATGATGAATCTGTAGCTAATTTCACAATTTTAACACCATTTTTTGCTATGATCTTTTTATTCCTTACATGTTATTTTACTGTACGGGTAGATTGCTACATAATGAGCAAATAAATCATGTGTCTTTCTCTTCCGTAAGCCATGTACAAATCAACAGGTGCTACAAAAATATTTGTCGTTTGTGACCATGTTGATTTCAATGCGCTTACGTACGTCCTTGCCAATAAACAAAAAATATATATTAACCATGACAGAACGTAGAATAATATCGGCTAAAGGTTGGGTCTCGTACAGATTCCCCCATCTCTCCTTTGTAAGATTATAATTACATTTGCTCAAAATTTGCAACATCTGCACTTTAATTCTATTTCTCCAACCGTGGGATACACATTCCTGATAGGCTCTGCAACACCTTAACCCCGCTTCTTGTGTGCCGACAGTCGCATCGAGTTTCAAATTAATTGATTTACTATGTTCTGTACATTGTAATATCCCTTGTATATGCGTTATTAATATTAGAATCAATTAATTACACTTCCTTTATTAATACAAAATATTGTTACTATTTTCCCCATTTAAAGTGGCTTCCTGGCTAGCTCTCGTGCTATGTGCAGCATGTTCGGAGTTACGTTTATTCTCAGAGACCAGTAACTGTACGTTCACAGAGATTATCTACTAAAAGAAAACACACTTATGGCTACTTCCGAATATGACTTTAAAAAGACCACGCACATTGGAAACATTATTTTAAAACCCTCGAACTTGGCTAATATCGGTTATTCAGACGGTTGATTCTTAAGATATATGTTCGTATTCTTTCGAAGTCAAGGTCTACAATTAAATTGGACTTTGCTACAGTGGCGGGTTCAATAAAATGACATGGTGGGTCACTTTTGTGTAAAAGCATTAAGGCGGGAACACTGCGCTCGCGTTTACGACTTTAGGCGTAGATGGTGAATTTGGGCTTAGAGGCGAAATCACTAAACTTGTGCCGGCCAGCTTCGCTCGTAGCACTACATCGATTTTCGCCTCGCGTACACGAACACAACCTTCACCAGGCGACTGCCCTAAATGTAAATTCCAACTTAATATTTATTTAGTGGCGTAACGTCGTTGTGGTTAAATCAGTATTAACTCTGACTTAGTTTAATTCTACTACAGGTTAGAAACAAACTGTGTTTCCTAATGGCAGACTTAGGCACAAAGAAAAAATTTGCTTCTAGTTTCACTGCAATCGCTAACGTACCACATAAAATACGAAACAGTAGTAAAGTTTAATTTAACTTGGCTTGGTAAATAGAGAAGTCATTAAATTAAACTTTAAAGTGAAAAACAAACCAACTTTGGATTTCAAATCATGAACTTCATATAACTTAAATTTAGGAAAGCTCTGCGATTCGTTACTTTACACCTCGTATCGATATCAGCGCTCAATCGGCAGAAATTTTCCATGTGCTAAACTTTTAACATTGATCTTTCTAGCCTGTAGTAGAATTAACCTTACTCTGACTGTACACTTTGAAAACGTGGTAGTTGTGTTACAAAGGTATACGTGTATTACTGGAGAATTCGTACCTGTAGGCTACATGCTTAAGAGTGTACATGTCTCTACACTATTAGAAAACGTTTCCGTGAAATTGCAGAAAAGTACAGGCAAAATAATGTCCAGAAATCTTCGTAAATTAACGGACACACAGTTTTGCTTAACATTTTACATTTCTATGTTAATTTCTAGAGGCGGCATTCCTCCCCTCTCCGCCAACAGCTGAGGGGAGTACAAGCGGGGTGGGAGTGAGGAGCCAAGCTGCCGTCCAGAAGCTGCAGGTGTCTACACAAGACGAAGTATACACATTTAACTTTTCTTAACATATAAATAGTCACATTGGTTATTGCTATCTCGGTGTGGTTCCATCGACTCCGTGACATTATTTCGAGGAGAATGAATGGTCGCATGGCGGTTTATTTTGACATCCAGAAATTATCCTAATTAATGGTAATTGCTGCTGATACATTGTAATGGCAATCACTGTGCCCGTCACAAACATGATTGTGAAGTTTCGCTAGTGAATGATTTACGAAAGCGTTAATACAAATTTCTGCATGTACAGTCGGTTACGGCTGTCAGCTAACGTTGAAGCTGCAGGTTTAGTGGATAAAATTACACATACTGTGTATATAATCGGCAGCTATAAAAACAAGCAATTGACACTTCTAGCTTATTAAAAATCTCTCGTTTGTAATAAAACTATTTTAACAGCGAAATACACGTGACTGGGTTTAAAAGAAACATTTTTCTGTTAAAACACTGAATCAAAATTATAGATGTTTCCCTGCTTTTTCTTAACCATGCCGTTTGGAAAACATGCATACATATTACTTTTTTTTAACTTAAAACACTGTCATCGTTGACATGCATTAGAATGAATATTATATTGCTCACAAAATATTTTGTACTCTTATGTTCAAATACACACTGTGTTTTAGAATGTAACCTATTAATAACTGTAGTCGTTCTGATATTTCATTAATGGTTATGTATAAAACGATTAAAGATTATTGTAACAAAAATATAAAGATTTTATCACAAACTGACTGCAGTTCAGCATGTGTGAACATTCCCTTTAATACCATTTCCGTCGTGTAAATATTGAATCCTATATTTTTAATAAATTATTTATAATAAAAAGAAAAAGACTACTGTTACGGAGATTTGCCCATAATGTAAGCTATATCTCTGTCAATAATATTATTTACGCCAAATAAAGGGACCTTTTCTTATTTAATTGAAAGTATATAATTATTCAAATCTTTTTACATGTTTTAAGAGCTGATGAGTGTATGCGTATTATGCAAATACTTACAATATGTATTTTACCAGTTTTTAAAATTTTACTTTCTTATATTTTGCGAGTTATCATATTAATGATTGACTAATAATTTACTGTGAGTCTCCAAAATTATTGTTTTCCATGTAATTATGCAAAATATATGTGATGAAGTAATGTATTTAATATTCGCTGCGAAAAATGTTATCATCAATACTTAAAAGTGCAGGGGTGGTGACCAATCAATATAATAGGTAATATATATATATATATACACTTTTAAACTTACAGACCTGTATTTGTAAAAGTTCAACTATATGTAAGCTAAGGAACATGTTTTGCGAATTCTGTGTGTACAGAACACCAGCAAACCACTTTAACACGCGCAGTTTCGTTCTGACACTTTGTGAGCATTTTCAGAGCAAATGTTACTTCCTTGGTTTTGTTCCATCTAGTCCAAGCCACATTTCCCCTGTCTTCTGTTATTTTATTGCTTCCATATCCTTCCTCATTATTTTACTCCGCCTATTTCTTCACTCTTCGCGTTTCGCCTTTGTGCGCAGCCAAAGTGCAGCGCATTGTGTTCACGAAGGCAATGACTAACGCTGGGTTATTTTGTATCTAACAATCGCTTTTGTATCTCGCTTTTATTATTGCCTTCCGACGCCCAGATCACAAAGCAACAATAGCGCAAGTGCTAAGAACAAATTCCTTTGCTACATGCAGCCGGGTTCTTTGTCTTACTAACGGAAGAACTACACAGTTTCCAGTACAAACTGCTACGATTATATTTATGCGCTTGTTAAATGTATATTCTATTCGAAAATAAACTAAGCGCATTTATGTATTACTTTCAGATTTGGCACTAGGAGTTTATTTTCTATCACGTGTTTTCTACCTGGAAGTATTATATCAGACTAACGTCAAATGTGTTTATCAAGTTTATTAACGCGTAACAAAACAGCTATCGGTAAAGAATAAACTGAGAGTAAACCAAACAATTGGCGGGAAACACATGAAACCATCAAATTAACCAACACGAATGGCTTTATTTGTCACCGTGTATTTCGCATATTTATATCGTACTATGCTCGTAACGAAAATGACACACATATGGCTGAACAAGATCTGGTAATAGTAAGACTCATGTAAAGTAATATAAATTTGAATATCACTAATCATACTTGGCTGACTCCTAGTATTGAGAAAAAAAAACATATGGATCCTTCAGAAACCAAATTAAGTAGACCACATTGATAATACAAGATGAGTGTAGCAGAACATACGTAAATTTATTTATTTATCTTAGAAAATATAATATTATTCATTTCAAATTGTGCCACGGCTAAATCTAGGATTTGAACATGAATTCTTTAACTCAGAGATGCCCGTCGGGCGAAATATTTCCAGAGAGCTACATGCTAACAGATTGCATAAAAATCGGAAGATGGCGTCGTCAATTACGGTCAGGCTCTAACTATGAGACAAAAGTCTGGCGAGACTTAGCTTTACTCTTCATGTCGGTGAGCGAAGTTCTGCGCCGTCTGGAAGTTCTCGTAGAACTGCGAGGAGAGGGTTTTCTCCGCGTCCTGTTCCCCATATCAGCACACGGGCTGACTGGTGCCGGCGATATAAATAAAGTCTATATACGCAACGTACGTTCAGACGCGGTAGTACAAATCTGCTAAATATCCACAAATAATTACTATCAGGAACTCTTCTTTCACAGCAAACTACAGTCCCGACACGTCTTCGCCTGATGCGCGCACTGATGCACAATATATATCTCGCAGCTAATTAAAATCCTAAAACGAGAACACACACATCGCATGACTCTCTCTCTTATAGTCGCCATCCAAAAAGCCTCTATTATTCGCATAATGCATTCATAACGGAAACGTCAGTATCTTCAGCCAATCAAAATGCTACCCTTCAGCGTTCTTTCAAAACTAGCTTGTCGTGCGTCGAGCCACCTCCAAAGCACTAGCATATCTGCACTCGGTAATTAATAGAGAAATGACTTTAAACTGCACTTACTGAAATGTGTGAATATTTTGTGGTTTAAAACTTGCTTCTTATTTCGCTCTGATTTTACTTTTTACTTAGTTTGAATAGGTCTCATACTCAGTTATGCATTTCTAACTTGGTGTGCTGTAAGTATGTGATTTAATTTTCAGTGTTATTGAATATATTCTTCTTCGCCATTTATTTGTTATTAATTATCCACTTTGCTTTAAAATATTGCGTACGTAAATACCAAATAACTGATTTCAGCATTTCTAGCCATATGAAACGAAGGGATTAAAAGCTGGAAAATATATTTTCGATTTATCCACGATACATCACTAACCTAATGAGCCTCAATATGCTCTGGGATTAAAAAAGTTACATAAGTAAATATCTAAAAAGTAATTTTACGGTTTTTCGAAAATCTAAATTTAAGAAAAGCTGGAAAATATTTTTTGGAGATAATGAAACTAATCTGACGATAAATCGACATGCTCTTTTCTTTAAAGTTTGCGTACGTAAATATATACAAACCAATTTAAGGTCATTCGCAAATTAAATATGCACAGAGAATGTAGTAACACCGTCAATTAATACGTAATTAAAAGTTTGTTACTCTTTTCTATAGTACACGCGGGCGATGCGGCAACAGGACAGCTAGTAATAAATAAAATGGTTTGCTACCTACCCAACGCTTCACTTCCTTACATAATTGAGTGAGTGAGAGAGATTTTGGTCAGCGCTTAACATCGAGGTCTTTACCGCTGGTGGGGGATCACATGAGGTGAGTGTGGAGATGCGCCAGAATGAAAGGGCGGGGTAAACGGGAGATCCCCAAGAAAAACCGCCGAGAAACGGCATCGTCCGGCGCGATGCCCACATGCGAAAATCCGGGGACCGACGCCGCTGGAAATAGAACCCAGATAGCCTCGGTGGGAGGCGAGAGGTCTGACCCCTCGACCACCTCAGTACGTCTCACATAATTGAATTCCTGATTCAATGTGGCAACCATCTTTTCCGTTCAATCGTTTCCGTGTAATACGTATTTAAATATTTTAATCTAGATTGTGTACTTCAGTACACCTTGCCCGCTGGAAAGAATTCCGTTATTCCAGCTGTACTTTAAGTAAACCGGTCGGAAAATGGTGATCGTTAAGATTTATTCGGAATTGGCAACAAAAATTTGAAATCACACTGTATTGACTATAACTTTAACGAATTTGGTGTCTCCAACGTGTGTCGGAGTTGAGACGCTAATCACTATCGTGGTTTGCAGAAGGGCACTAAACATGTTGCAGGATTGTCGCTGATTTCTGCTGTGCAAAGCTTAATTTAGCGCCCATTAATGCGTGCTCAAAGCGGTTGTTCTACATCTGAGAAGAATCCACTTTTGTGACCAATATTAATCGTAAATAGAGACCCGGAAATTGCTACTAATTCATTACAGAAAACATTAGATTCCTAATTTATGTAAACATTATTGCACTCGCTATTGTGAGAGACACGGGTATTTCGCGTATTGAAGCTAGGACTTTTTTAATGGCTGGGAAGTACACTTGAGCGTCACATCTGTGTTTGGACGACAGCTGATTCGACACACCTTTTGACGCCTCGAATCCAGCAATAAATAAGGAAGTAATTTGTAAAGATATCACGTGTATACTACCCACATGGTCGGACAGAAGCTAAGCTAGTGGAAGTTAGACTTTGGCTAGTGCGTGTACAGGACTATGCAGTCTAGGCTGACGTCAGATGAATACGCGAAACACTCCTGCCTCCAGCTATTGTTAGAGACTTGCACATTTCGCGTTGTTTTTTTGGATACAAGCTAGGATCCACTGCCATATACTCATCCGCATACATCAAGAGACCTGAAAAATTCGCATTTTGTTTTAGGCAGAAGTAGAGATGATGGTATATCGCGAAAATGTTTTGTGCCAACATAGCCTTGAAAACACTGACACAACGTAGCTGTCTGCAGACCAATAACGTGCATCAAATATTAAAATAGCGGTATTCTTATTGGCTTAGTCAAATAGGGCAGTAGCTTCGCGTACAAGGAAAAGCCAGTAATCCTTTGATAAACTAAACGTACGTTGAAGCCTAGCAAATAGTCAAGTTTTCCCGCGATAAACCATCATCTCTAGGCAGAATCTATAATTCCATCAGCTGTAATTTTGTCTTTCTTTCACAATTTATCCTTGACTTATTTGACGCCTCGTGTAAGTCGCTGAGCCAATATTAAAAAATGAACTCAATGCAGGCTCATCTCATTATGTCAGCGAGCAATAAATAAACAGGGACTTTATGCTTGAGTGCCCATATATTCTTGGAGACTTGCCTACAAAACACTGAATACTCTAATTTTTCCGGTCTCTAATAATGGGTTATGTATGTCCTTCATGCGTGCTACCCAGAGATGCGAGAAACATGTAGATGGAGCGTAACTAGAGCCCACGATTTTTCGAGAAAAGAATTTTGCAACAATTTGTTTCAATGCCTTATGTGTAGAGACATGCAAAATTCAAGTTATTTTCTGACAGCCAACTAGACTACAAGTGACTACAGGCTCGTTCGACGTCTCCCGCTGTACGACATCGTCGTTATTTGCCGCGGAGAATGCTTACACGGTAGATAAATAAATATCTATAAAGATATGACACGCATAAATGACAACATAGATGTTAGTGGCCCATAGGAACGCACATTATGCTCTGTTATGTATAGGAAATTGAAGTTTAATCTGTTACCAAATAACGCGAATTTGGCATTTCTCCACTTATGTGCACATATGCAGCTCTGCTTCATGGTCTGTGATTGGTTGTTTTTAACTCTCAGCGTCTAGGGTTCTACCCGCAAATCACAGACGTGTGGTGTCGCAGTAACCTTGTTCTTGTTGGCACAGTCAAATGAGCTACGTCTGTGCAATAATACACTCTGCCAATAACCATGAAGCGTAGCTTCATACGTGCGCATAAGACACTGAAACAAACTGTTGCAGAATTATTTTCGAGAAAAATCGTATGCTCTAAGCATTAACGTATGTCTTATGGCGAGGGGCGTGATGCATTGATACGTGAGGAGGAGGAGCCCATACGTCATATTGGTAACTGAAACAGGTAGTTCATTACCATAGTAACGTGTATAATGTGGATATGGATTGGTCAACCATAACCTCATTTCTTAATACACATACAGGAACAGCTGTTTGCACTCCGCCATATTGCTACTTGACTAAACAAAGCGGGCTTGGCATTAGTTGAGGCTGCTAATGCTCCATCTGTACTATCCTCTCATCTCTGATGCTACCCCAACTTTCAGGCAACGACAGAAGTCAGATGAACAAACAGTAAATTGAAGCCCAGTCTGATGTCATATATTAATGGAAATATGTAAGCCCCTAGTTATAGTGTCACAGTTACTGAATCTCGCCCATGAGGACTGTGAGGCAATAGTAGACATGCACGAAAACAATCAGCACTGATTCTCGCGCTATACCCGCCGTGCGGTAAGTTGATTCTTTTATAAACGAACTGTTGAAAAAAAATACTAGGAATACTTCCGATATTACCATACAGCTATGTAAGCAAACGAAAAAGCAGTACTGTGAGATAAATAAGTAATGATTTTTTATTGTTACGTGTCCGCGAGTGTGAAATTTGTGCGTAATAATTATTTTAATAATGAGTTAAGCACGTCTGTTAGGCCTATACGATATTTGGAGGATGGTTGGGTTGGCATTAATGTCATAGAAATAGTTCTTCTGTATATTATGAACAGCGGCTAAAATATTGAAAATCGTTTAATAGAATATGTTCATAATGTGTTTATTTTCAGGAAAAGAAATGAAATGTATATTTAAATTTAGCATGTATTACAATATTTTAGAGGTGACGTAGTGGCGGCGGATGAGCAGTGCGCGTCAGACTGGCAATGTAATTGTTGAAGTTTGGCGGAAGGATACATAGTTGGTGTGAAAACAGATCCAAGCAAGAAGCAGGGCTTCCAGAAAGTATCAAGTTACCGTACGGCGGGTATAGCTTCGACGTACAACTGGCCACTTACTGGAGCAGCAGCCAATGCAATTGAACCTGTTGATAGAGCGTGCAAAGGAATGTGGAGTAAAACAGACTGGTCCAGTTGCAAGGCAAAATCCTCAAAAGAATTGTATTCTACAGACTCGGAAATTAAAACTATCGTAGTTAACAAAATTTTACAGAAAATTTCCTGTACGTGTATCCACGTCAGTCTACCGGTGACACATTCAATTTTACGTAAATATAAAACAGGAACCAAAAATTAACTAACTCAGCGAGTAAAAACTAATTCATATCAATTCTATTTCATCTCCTGAGACAAAATCGGAAAACATGAAACAAGATACATGTGGACACCTATCACCTATAATAATGTAATTATATCTCTTTTTGAAATTTTTGTACTTAATAATAAACAAGCGCGATCGTGGCTGTTCAAGTGTGAAATTAATTATTTTATTTGAGTACGAAATTATTTCAGTTTTGTAGACGTCACTTGAGATTGCATTTTCCTCTTATGAAAAAACATTTAGCATGCAGAGTACTCAAATAATGGCATGTCAAAGTCTAAATGTGCATCATTACGGCCGCATAAACCTAAAGAAAACCACAGACTTACTGAAATGAAATAATTTACGCTAAGATTAGATGTTGTGGCCTAATAGACAAAAGTTATTAAAACATGAAACAATTTATTTTTTTAAATATAGCTCAAAATGAGGTTTAATGTCAAAAATTTCCGACGTCTTGAGTTCACTAAAAACGAAAGCCATTTTATTTCATTCAAATATTTTGTTTTTGATAAATATCGGCATTCCTCCTTATTACAACGATACCAAGTTTACAGCAATGCAAGTTTTCGACGCGTTGTGGCGTATGTTTGCAGTAACATGTGCACATCGCCTTCTACAAAGCGACTATTTCTTACGCTCGCCTTTTTTACAGAGGTGGAAATCTCAAGCGACGTAACCTCTCCCTTCCACGTCCTTCCTCAGACTGAAGTGCGCGTGGAGCGTGCACCAACATTTATACAGTATCTGCGACCACTTTAGCTGTCTATTAACGTGATTCAGAGCATATATTTCGAGTTTCATAGGAATATGAGAGAGTACTGATCTACACTAGTCTTGAAAGCCCTTAAGGCTGACCCGTTCATATCCTACATGAACCTACCGTCTCTGAGAAAATGATGTTCAACTAGCTTCATTAGTGTTACCAATTGCCCATTTTTAATTATCTTGAGTACTACTAAACCAATTGGAATGAATTGAGAACTTTAACACTATTCAAACATTGAAAAATACAAAAATTACTAATTAAATATAACTTCCAGTACCGTTATTTACTTATTCAACGGCTATAGGCTTTATAAATACAGACGTCTCACGCCATACTTTGCAATAGCTCATTAGCATCAAAGTATATGCCATGAATTGGTAATAGTTTATTGAAATATAATTATGTATTTTAAAAACGGCAATCACATACTGAAAACATCATTATTAAATTTAATATTGATAGTCGTATAGTGAAACATAATTATTTATTTTAATACCAATTGTGTGGTATAAAGCTATGAATAGTTTATTGAACTTAATACTTTGTCAAACATTGCATAACCTAATTTGCTAATGCGAACTTCAGAAACAAATAAATACAAAAAATTTTAGTACAGTGTTCTACATTTACCTTTTAAACTACCGTAATTTATTCGATGTTTACAAGTTATTACCTAACCTATTTCTAAGAGTGTACTTGTTTGTTATGTCCTTCGTGAAATTTATTAACCTCTTTTACTTATCATATTTAAGCTACTTAAGGAAGAAAATTAAATCAAGTTCTACCATTCACACATATATTATTAACCTATTTTGCGACAAATTAATTTGTAGTAATTGTGAAAAATAGTCTTGGACCGAAGAGCAGACAAATTTTTAACTATTTACTTGCAAAAAAACGTTTATCTCTGTATATTGAATTGCATAACTTTTAATAGCATTTTTACAACAACTCTTGTATATTTCCTATGAAAGTACAAACATTACTGTTCTTTAGTAATGATTACAAAATCATCTACGAAACAGGTACAGCACTGTCGTGTAAGAAATTATTAGATTTTTTTTAATCCACGCTTTTAAAAGAAATGACTCAGTCGGGAAAATCTGGAAACTTAGGACGTTATTTTTCGCACACATTTCCCGGCGCACGTGGAGTTCTGATGCTCGCATTACACTGGCGCAGCAGAAATGCCGTTTCACCTTGAGGGTTGGCGGGGTTTGGCTAGGCCAGTAGGGCTTAGGGAGGGGGGGGGGGAGGGAAATGGCGCAGTACCAGAAACTTTTTAGTTTCTCCTCAGTTTCCTTCCCTCTGCACCCCTCACGCGCTCTTCAAGGGCGGGCTACACGCTAACAACAATACCAGTGACGGTTTGTGCGAAAGCCTCTCTCCGCTTATCTCCATCTCTCTTTGCCCACCTCCCCCTCCTTCTTGTCTCTCTCGCTGGCCGCATTGCGAAATTCCACCCCCTTATCATTCCTTTCACCAAAGAGTCGTGGCCAAAACCCACCCCTCTTCGTAGCCTGGCGCTTGAGTCCTTCAACCTTCCATCCCTTTCTTAAACCAAACCATTCCCGCACACCTATAGAAACCATTCCCTTCACTAACCCTGTGTCATATCCTCATAGACTATGCTATTTTCCGATGGGGTAGGTGTTGTCAGGACCTATGATACTATGCAATACAAATAAATAATGTCTTACATCCCAAACAACCCTGGGTAGTAAAGACAGCATTGTTTTTGACCATGAAACTTCTCAAATGCTACACAAAATATGAAACTGACATATTTTATACATTTTTAAATAATGTCTCTTTACATGCTTTCATATAATTTGATAAAAATAAAAATAAAGCTTTATATCCTGAACATCACAATAAGCGTATATTTAACGCTTTTGATGTTAAAATGAGCATTATAATTCAATGTTGTCAAGCTATGGCAGTATGCTAATTTAATTAAGGCATTTTCTGTTTTTGTTATTTTTTTTTTTTAAAGGACTTGTGTAGTCTAATATAACATGTGGGGAATTTCGTATGCATAATATTGTGTCAAAAATTTGAAAGGTTTGAATGGCAGGTATGATGATGAACGAACTAATTTTTATTATAATTAATATTCTAATTTTCCCAATAAAACCGAAATGCAAAAGGCTGTGTTCACATTGAACTACATTAGAACTATATGCTGAATTATCAACTATGTATTTTTATAGTAATAATATATGTCACCTTCCTATCGACATAACGTCGTTCTGGAACCTATCTCTTAAAACTAAGCGGCTTGTTAGTAATATTGTTGGACCATGGTATTTCCAAGTAGTCAACTAACTTAAATCACCAAATTTAAAAATTTTTTACTTGTTTCTGATTTGCGTCAAAACGCATATTATATCCATTTTTTGAAAACCTTTTTGAAAGAATATAAATTATTTAATTTTAACATTTTTTTTTTTATTTTGGTTTAGTTTTGGTTACGTATAACATAAAGTTTCTAATTTGCAAACAAAATAACCGCTGTATTATCACAGTGTATATATTTATTTTGTGTCCTGGCATAAAATGTTATCTCATATTTTTATTTATGTATTGGATGCAAACAAATATAAACATTTTGTAAATTATGCTGAAATACTAACATAATGATGGGATTTTTTTTTTTTTTTTTTTTTTTTTTTTTTTTTTTTTTTTTTTTTTTTTTTTTTTTTTTTTGGATTTCTTAAATCCACTTATCGCGAGGATATATTCTCATCATTTCCGACAGAGCAAAGAATATAATGACATAGTTAATAAAAATGTTTTCATTATATCTGAATGTACAATATTTTTGTAGCAACACCTATAAATAAAAATAAGTTATACATTCACATATCAATGACTACACTCTAATTCGGCGTTTTACAATTTTATTACAATATTCGGTATTGTTTCTTGACGTATAAATATATGTTGAAATTGTTACGCTTAACTTTGAGGGATGATTGAGCGGGAATAAAATGCAATTGAGGAAGGGAATGGTGGACCGTTCATATCTCAATTGCAATATTAGCGATATACCCGTGAAAACGAATTAAGAACAATATGCACTGATTTTATTGAGAACATTATGCTTACATATCACGAGGTGAATACGTTTCACAGAAAATGTTCTATTAGCAGCCCCCAGCATGGTCACAGACATGTCAGTTTCGCAAGAGGTTCTGTCGCATTTACTGTAGCATTATTGCCGGCATTCTGATGGCTTCAAAAGCAGCAATAATTGTTGCCGGTATGTTTTCTTTACTTCATACATATGCCCCGTAGATAACATATTTGACACGACTTAACTGGATGAGATCAGGTGAAGGCGATGATCTGCAGTACGTACATATCTATAGCTGCTATTGGAAATGTGTGTACCTCATATTACTTCGGTGCCTACACAAGAAGATTGACTATCAAGGCGTGAACTCAAACAAACCATCAACAATATATGTTGATTTAGGTTTACATAGTTGAGATAATTGCTACTTTAATAAGGAAAGTTATATATACATATATATATATATATATATATATATATATATATATATATATATATATATATATATATAATTTGAGTACAGGGCGATGCTGCTGTTTACAGTGTTTTCTCAGGAATATAATGTTTCTTCCCGCTTCTTCGTTCTGATAATGCTACATGCTCCTCAAAACGCCACTCACCATCCCTGACGTTGTAAATGACAAACGCTGGGTAAATTCTCCTTACGTCACTGATCACAGCAAATGCCCGCATACATGTTAGAGTTATCGAAGCATGATTGTGAATAATGTATAAAACGGATCTGTATTCTTACATACTTGTGTTATTTGAAGTTAAACTACAGTTAAAACTACGTATATCTGCCATAATTAATAACAGACACTTAATTTTAAGTTACAGGAACATAAATATTATATATGATGTTACCAATTAGCATGTTAATGTTTTGGAGACACAACCCTCACATCTAGCGGAACACAAATGATATAGTGTAATATGCCTGAAAACGAACCGTTTCTGCAAGATAGTTCACAGTAAGTGAGTAATGGATCGTGTCACTGTGATCGTGTCATTGTGTAATACCATTACAGATATTACCAGAGGTGTCGTATTTAATTGCAAGGTTAGCATTAACCGATTCAGCAATTTGTTTCCCTCCCATTAGCGTCGTTCCTCCACAATACTGACATACAATTATGCAACAGCCTGTATAAGGAGATGGCACGGTGTATATAAGTGGAGACATTGCGACTGGTCAGTGGTTATTGTTTCGGTGATCACGTTTCCCCCACCCTTGCATTCCGTACCGACCAAGATGACGTAACGGTAACAGGTTGGTGTCACATTCAGGATGATATGTGTTCGATTCCCAGCTCTGGTCATCCTGATTTCGGCTCTCCGTGTTTTACAGAAATCGTTCCAGACGAATACAATGGTGGTTCCTTTACAAAGAACACTGCCGATATTTTACTAGTTCGTGTCATTGCATGAAGTTACGCCACAGTGTCCTACAAGCACTATGCCAC
>PNEQ01007859.1:52204-72045 GCA_003012365.1 Medauroidea extradentata
TATATATATATATATATATATATATATATATATATATATATATATATATATATATATATATATAGCCTATACATAAATCCCGGGAAGAAAAAAGTTAAATCGGTGATAACACCATACATTTTGTTTGTATACAAATTACGATTGAGCTGGTAATGTATTATTGGGTCACAATTAGTCATACAAGCAATGAATTAAACATATTTTTCCAGATTGATTCCGAGGCATTCATGTTTTAACAGCTACATTGCAACGCCTCCGCTTTAGCACGAGGTAAGCATAATTTACGGTGTAAAAGCACATTTATCATTCTTAGTATCAGGATTTAAAAAAAAAAAACTTAAAAATACAATTATTCAAAATGGTAACTGAAACATATCTTTAACCGGTGACCAAAATCAATCCGGTGCTATTTATTGTTAAGTGTGGGTGGTACAAAAATATTGTTTTCAGGGAAAATATATTATAATCAATAAATTATGTGGAAAATATTTCTAGTGCTACTAACTGCTCTTCTTTCTTGGATACTTTTTTTTTTCCAAGTTAGTCGATATACCATCACGTTACCAAACATTTGTAGTGTTTCCATGTTCCTCAAAGGGCGACCCTGTGGCGGGAATTAAGCACCTGTCCTATTCCCTCCCTCCCAACCTGGCGTCAGCACTGCGTGTTCACAAATAACGAGGTGTTTTGAGGTCTCGTATGATTTACGGTCGGTGTTTTCAATGCCCTATCGACTCTCGCTATTGTTCGCTGCGCACACGCACTGCAGTCTCCATGAACTACGCTATTATCACGCTTCCTGTGTGTGGCTGTTCAGCTGCATGCATTCCCGCACTAGCAAACCCCTGCATTCCCCTCTCCCCCCCCCCTTCGCAACCACCTCACACACACCAGTCCTCTTTGTTAACCGCCATTCATTACCCGCCGAGTGGCTGGAATAACTCTCCAAGCAGCGAGCCGGGTCAAATGACGTGACGGTGACAGATCTGCCCCCTTCCCCCTCAAAACACTCGTTCGCGCCTTAATTCATTCCCTGACACCTTCAATTGTCGCCCATAGCTTCGAGTATCTTGCTCATGCTGTGATATATCGCTGAGGCCTTGCACAGTGTCGATCTTGACAGCCATTGCACACTTATCTACGCTTTACGCAATCACATTTATTACAGTTCAGGCGAACTCAAACCCTATACTTTGCATTAAATTTATGGTCACTGGAGTGAAAATTGCACGAATAAAAGTTTTAAGAAATTTATAGCGTGGTTTATTAAGCACTAAAATCCGTATTTTTCATATACGTACATTGTGACAAATGAGATAATGCCCTTTTAGAGTCAATATTTTCATTTTATTTCTGTAAGAAGATAATATTTTGTTTATTTCTCAGGGTTATGTCACAGAATAAATTAGTTACATAAGCGACAAGAAAAGTGTTTTCATTGTTGCTATCGTACCTGCTCTCGGGGCGTACATGGAGATAAACAATACCGTGTGGACTAGCGACATTGATTTATGTAACTAATTTTACTGTTTGAAATACTGTAATTGGTATGTGTATTAACTAAATATTTAGAAGTAGTAGAAGCTCAACATGAGATAGAATCTAACTCGATTTAGAAGCTACATAATGGAGCTTTTTAACCACTGTTCCAGCTCTCGGGGCGTACAGCAAAGTATGGAATTTGTGACGTTGGTTCAAACAACTTGCATTTCAAGAAATACAGTAATTAGTTTGTTTCTTGTATATATATTTAGAAATGGTAATTGTGACGTTACTTACGTCAATTTCCTCCCAGATAGTAAAATACGTCCTACTAGACTTCAGTCTAACCAAACTTCTTGAGCTCCGACACCATTACAATCCATAGAGAAAACGAGTACGATAAATATAACGTCTTGTTGCTTCTGCCACTACTTGTTTAATATTCTGTGGTTATGTTATGTTTCTTTCTAAATTTTATTTATGTCTGGCAGCTTTGTCCATGTCGAGAGTTAATATTGGCGGGCGAAAGGCACGTTCGAAGCAGAACAGGTATGGGCACTCGCCTATCTACCAATATATTAACCCCTTAAAGTAAATATAAGGTACAGGGAGTATCCTCTATACATCTGCGTACCAAATTGTGTGTTCAACATGTGTCACGTGACTATAGTGAAATATGCGCGGGAGATTTGAAATAATATTATCGATTATTATCGATCATCTATCCGTATTTGCGTTTTATTTTAGGCACAAGCTAGAATTGCAGCAACTGTACGTTCGTGTTACTTTCATAATTACTAGAGGTACGTCAATTACGCGGATTCATCTGGCAGCAGCCTATACTTGTCAGTTCTATACACCCACTGGCCACAATCGATTATCTATTGGCTTATAACCGTACAAGCAGGTAGCAAGCGATAGCACTTCGCATTATTCCCTTATTTACTACTGGCTTGCAGTAGTCAAACGCGTTTCGTAACAGCCGCCAGCAAGTCACAGACATGACAGTGAAGTATACATATTTGGCGTTCAACCTGACCTGGAATGTATATGCGAAATTTACGTACATCTAATAATTGGTCCTTGACTTATTTGACACTTCGTGTAAATCGCCGAGACAATAATAGCAATTTAACACAACGCAGGTCCATTTCACAGTGTCAGCGAGCAGCTCGTGAACAGCTGTCGTTTGCGTGAGCACACATATCTTGCAGGCTAGCCTGCAGCTCAGCGAACCCGCGAATTTTTCCGGTCTATTCGTTGCCTTACGTGCACATCTGCAGCCCTGCTTTATGGACATTGGCAGTTTGTCCTCGTTCAGAGGCTTAACTTTTTTATTGTGCCATGACCAGTGGTTGGATGTTTTATACTTCGACGATCTCGGGGTTGTACCCGCCAATCACAGGCGTGTGGGGCAGCGGTAACCTTGATCGTCCAAG
This sequence comes from Medauroidea extradentata, assembly GCA_003012365.1. NCBI lineage: Eukaryota > Metazoa > Arthropoda > Insecta > Phasmatodea > Phasmatidae > Medauroidea > Medauroidea extradentata. The sequence goes on from PNEQ01007859.1 coordinate 55,126, forward strand.
TATAAAACATCCAATCACTGGTCATGATACAGAGCTGAAGATGTTCGTATAAGTAGAGCCACGATTTTATGGCGAAAAGATTTTTGCAACATTTGGTTTCGATGCGTCATGTGCACACCTGCAGCTCTGCTACTTCGTCTGTGATTGGTTGATTTTACTCTCACTTGCCTTGGCAAATTATAGACGTACAGACGCACAATAATCTTATTCTGATTGGTGCAGTCAAATGAGAAACGTGTCTGAACAAAGACACGCTGCCAATAACCTTGAAACAGAACTGCCGATGTGCACGTGAGTCACTGAAGCAAAGTGTGGCAAAAATCTTTTCGCGACAAAATCGTGGCCCTACGTATAAGTAGTGATGATGGTTTATTGCGGGAAAACTTGACTTTTTTTCTGGATTTCAACACACGTTCAGCTTACCAGAAGATTACTGGCTTCAGTATGTACTTGGAGCAGGTACCTTATTTGACTGAGCCAATAAGAATCTCGATATTGTAATATTTGATGCCTATTAGTCCTATTACTGGTCTGCAGACAGCTACGGTGAATCAGCAATATATCACCGTATCATGTATGTTGTATGAAACTACGGCGTTTTCAAGGGTATGTTGGCACAAAACATTATCGCGATATACCATCATCCCTACAATAAGGCATTTAACAAGTTGGTGCAAAATTCTCTTCGACAAAAGTCACTGGCTCCGTTAATAACACAGAAAGTGTCCTTGTAATATACAACTCCGGTAACATTAGGTGAGCTCGACCACTGACTGAAGTGGCTTGACGAAGGGATAATACGCTTTCTCCGGTTTAAAGCCACAGCGCAGATAAGTAAATTATAAGCAACTGATTGGGTGGAGACAATATTATATTCGACTCTATGACATTTCTGCACATTTTAAAAAGAAAAAAAGTGTTACAGACGGCTATGCGATTTATCCTTAGTAGCCACTCATCAGGGCGAACTGGGATCGAAACCCGGTGGGGTCGTTAGTGATTTTTGTATGATGGAACATTGACGGACATATACATTTACATAGCTGGACAGCATTTTAATGATCTCCATTGTAAATATTCAATAATTAGTACATACTGTTTTAAACATATATCCATTGTTAGTTTCAATTTTTGTTGAAAACAATTACAACAATTTCAATTACATTTGAAAATACGTTCTAAAATATCAGTCACAACTCTGTTCTATTTGAATTTAATGCACCATTGTTCCTTACTTTCTTACGCTGCATGGCATGGTTAAATATTTAATTATCATCACCTTAGCCAAGGCTCTTAATTAGGTACACTAATGCGCATACAATTTACAATTTTTTATGTCATGTTTCATGACATTATTTTCTTTAAAAAAAAACACACAATTTCTTGAAAATTTTATTTTCCTTAATTTTTTCTTGTAAACGTTTTCAACTGCATTTTTTAGAAGATTTAATAACTTTTTCACTGTTTCCCCAAAAGTGAATAAAGATATTTAAGCGTTGTGGTTCCAGCCAATTTTCCGGATAAGTTGATTTCCAAGGACTATGAATGACGAAAGAAAGACACAACTCTAAATTCCTGTACCAATAATTACACCAAATCACATTAAATAGCTTCCGATTTAACAATAATCTGTAAAACGGATTTTACAACTTTTGACCCCTTAGTCGACGTCTACATCGCAAGGGGAAGCCACTTATAAAATGTCATACTTCAAACAGAAAATTAACTCTTCTGCTAGCTGTCACTAATACGTTCGTAGGCCAATAACATCACTGCAGTTCTCCGTCGCCTTTGCTTGCACCAGATTCGACCCAAAACCTACCATTGTTACAAACAACTAAGCTATTATAGGTCGTCAGTGAGAGAGATAGATTTTGGTTAAGTACTTGGGCCCGAGTTTCTCGGTTTACAAGAGAATTATTTTTTAAAATCCATACGGGAGTCGATATCGTAAAATTGCTTCGTAACTTTGTTGCAATTTGGTTTTACTATGCAATGTAATTTTTTTGAGACAAACTGTATGATGAGTATAGCTAATTTATCAACTAAAAGAAAATTTCGTTAATTAACTAATTAGCAACTACTTTGCAGTATTCTGATTTGACAAAATTAGAGTATGCAGTTTAAATCTGTCATAACAAAGTTACGAAGCGATTTTACGATATCGGCTCCCATTTATGTTTTAAAAAATAATTGACATTAAATGCGAAGAAACTCGGGCCCAGGCCCTTAACGCTCAACATCGAGGTCTTAAACGCTGGTGAGGGGGAACATGATGTGCGTATGGAGCAACATTGGAATAAAGGGCATGAGAAACGGGAAATCCCCGAGAAAATCCGCCGGCCAACCGAATCGTCCGGCACAATTCCCACATGCGAAAATACGAGGTGGACCCTATGGGATTCGAACACGGATCAGTTTGCTTGGAGTCGAATGGTCTGACAATTTGAACACAGCAGCATTTTCAAGTTGTCAGAATTCTTAAGAAATTAAACGTATTTATAAATAAGGCTCGTGTCCAAAGTGATATGCGTATAAATAGGAGAGCGAAAAGTAACAACGTATACATTTTTTATCCGTGATCATAACTGAAACATTATTCATATTTCCACCCCCTACATTGTCGAAAATAGCTTTTTAGGTTTTTACGTAACCTTCAGACTATTCTTATTCAATAGTTATCTCTATATCTCAACAGGTTTAAGAGATACAGACGATTAATTTTAACTATGCATTATAACAGACGATTAATTTTAACTATGCATTATTATTTTTAATGCAAATAAAAGTTAAATTTCAAAAATCATGAAAATAACTTTTAGGGATGTGCGAGGGTTTTATTCTGAAGTAAAAATCACCTCGATTTATCTACAGGTTTAAGAGTTATTAATAATGGAGTGAAAATATGTTTGAACGGCTTTTCATCCCTGTTGTATTTGAATATAAAAAAAATCGCGAAATTAGGTGATATGGAGTTTTTGTAACCTTCGTTCTGATGCAAAAAATCACCTCGATATTTAAATATGTTCAAGCGCTATCTAAAACGCATTGTAAACACATTTCATCCCTTTTCATCCCCTTAATTTTCGCATTTCGAAAAATCCCTTCTTATTGGCAGTCTGCGGCGTGAGGGAAAACCACCCTCGAAATGTAATGTCAATAGGTCCACCGGTTTGGACTGTGCTACCCTTGAGTTGTGTTTCTCTGCGTCTTACTTCATAAATTCTACGTATTTAACTATCTACCGTTTCCGTTGGCATAGAAAATTACCAATTGAAGACGCAAATGGATGAAAGCGTTAGCTTACAATTTTTAAAAAATCCAATTGTTATATTGATGAAGGTGGTATTTTGATAATACAACGAGAACTCACATAAAATCAGCATGTCTATAGATACAGCTTTGGATGAAATGGTTATGTTTCATTGTTCGGCATAGCTGGAACAAACTATAACGCCACTTTACTCAGAACTTTGATTTTGCAAGGTACCACCTTCAGCCACCCGTGTCTTCAATTTCCTTGTATGTCTCCTAGTTTTGCAAACAGTATACACTCAGAGAAAAAAATTGTTGCAGTTATCATACTTCTGTTACAATATAAGAACAACAGTCCTATTTGGTTTTTGGATTGTCCCTATAACAATATGTTCCGCAAGAGAAAGATGTGCTATGCTTCTTCTACAGAACATATTGTTGTAGGAGCAATTTAGATAATACGTACAACCAAATGTAGCTGTTGTCCGTATTTTAACAGCTGTCTAAGAAGTACAACAGTAATTTTCTTTCGATGTACTGTTACACAATTAAGAAATGAGCTTTCCTTAAAATCAATACGTTCTAAAATATTTTATTATAAACTGACATTAAGTAAAACAATTGCATGGTTTAAAAAATCATGAAAAATGTATCTTAGCGTTCGTGGTTGTATTTCTGCGGCTTGTGCTAGTTGGCGATGCCTGTGTTTACTGACTTAGAAATTCTAGGACTTCGGCTGTCTTTACCTTAGTCTACAGCTTTAATATCGCAGTTCAGTCGTCTTCAGGAATGCGTGTTCGCGGTTCGACATGCGTAATTGAAATGTCGCCGAGAACGTCACAGCGGAATGAATCTTTGGCTCGTGCGCCGCCCACGTACGCAACAATTCTACCTCCCCCTTCCAGGCATCTCCCATGCCGCTACCACCGGTCCTTGTAATTCCACGGCGTTTGCTACCCCGCGCTCTCGAACCCCTGCGTATAAACCCCCCCCCCCCCCCAGATGGGTTTTATTAAAAAGACAACACAAGATTTTGCGCCGTGGCGAAGCAGAGCACGAAAGGGAAGGGGGGTGGCGGGGAAGTGGCGAGGGGTGGAGAGCGGAGGAATGTATCAAGGGCCGGAAATGTCCCTGAAATAGCATCAGCCGAAAGCCGTTAACGGAATGCAAATTTCGGCGGAGCCGGGTTGCAGAAAGAGTCTAAGGTCGGCGGGAGGGGTAGGAGGGGAGCGTAAGGAGAGGGTGTATGTAAAATGCAATAAGCGGGGTTACATAAAGGGGGCGATTTCATTTGCATGAGAGAGTTCCACAACCACCCCTTCTTTCCTATCTTACACATCCCCTACCTCTTTTTTTTTTTTTTTTTTTTTTTTTTTTTTTTTTTTTTTTTTTTTTTTTTTTTTTTTTTTTTTTTTTTTTTTTTTTTTTTTTTTTTTTTTTTTTTTTTTTTTTTTTTTTTTTTTTTGAGAAATTTACCCACGACCCTCTCTCAAAGAAAGACATGTGGGCGCAGTTTTCTTTAGGCCAGAGCAGGTTTTAACGTCAAAGTCTCGCCAGTGATTGTGGAGGGAGGGGACGTAATCTGAATGGGATTTTTTTTTTACTTCGACACTGTAAATTTTTCGCTTTGCCACCGCCTGCACGCCTTCAATTAACGCAATTCCTTCGTGCTTCTTCACCGCGGCTAAATGAACAAGTAGCGTGATTACTGTACACCAATAGTTCACTTCCGAGAACATTTGTTGCGCCTTTATCTTCATATCACAAGCATCGAATTATATACTCACATGTATACGATGTCCAGAAACGGAAAGAAATTAGTATAACTTCTGCAGCCCTCTGGCAAAATTTTGATTACAAAGATGGCAACAAATGCTGAACTCTTTTTTTCTTGTACACTTGTCTATTAAAACTAACGTTGACAACACTGAGTCATGAATCAAATTGTAACTACGCTAAAGGAATATGGCAGGCTTCTCAGAACCATGATGAAAAAACAATTCAATTATTTTTTTTAAAAAAATGGTCCCATTTTTGGGCTGATATCTTCCCGACTGACGCATAAATTCCATACTTTGTATGCCAAAGCAAGACATTGCGCTGTATTAATGAGTCTCTGTTAAAATGATTGCTCGTAAAGTTGACAAATCCTCAGGATTGCTGTTTTTGTACTTATTATATAACGACTTCAAAAACCTGGGAATTTTAACCGTCGCTAATAGTTCTGTGGATTTGTGCAGTATACTGTACAACCCAAACTGGGTATGCCGCAGGGTCACTAACTTAATCTGCATTAAAAAAAATGTATGTATGTGATTTGCATGTTCTATGGATGGTGTTTAGTAATACTGTTAGGTTGGCAGTTTGATTTTCATATATTTTTGTTTATTTTCAGCACGTACAATATACTGTACATTTTCTCTAGAACAGTGTTTTAGTACAAAATTTTCTAACCTCATTGTTCATTTTAGAATAATAATTGTGCTTGAAAAGAATGTGAGTTGAAACATTAGATAAAACAAATTACATTATGAAAAATGACAATAAATAAATAAATAAAAGTACAGTCATAAGAGTTTTGGACAAAATAGCCGACTTGTCACAAATTCACAATCATTTTATTTAGACACTTCAGTAAATTAGGTAAGATGCCTGTCTATACCTAGTTATCACAAATTCACAGTCCTTTTATTTACAAATTGTAGTAAATTAGGTAGGTCTAACTATACCTATGACATGATCTAACATTTTATTTACTTACTCCTATAAGCCTACTAACTTATTCTCATGAAAAACGAAATATTGGCTACATGACATAATAACTAAGAACATTTACACAACACATGAAAAGTTTGCAAACTTGGCATTGACATTACACAGTAATTTTTTTTTCATGGAAGTCAGTAAAACAATTTCGTTTCTGGTTCATACAGAGATGAACATTACATTTCTTACAATAGAAATGTGACCGGAACTTGCCTCCACACTTAGTGTTTTTACACCTTGTCGGTTCTTTGCTGTTATCGTGTAAAGGGAGGTGATCCACAGTGTCCGATTTCACACATTCAAGGGGCCTGTGTTCAACTCCTTTTCTTGGTGTCTTTGGCCAAGTCTTCACGAGATGGTCTTCCTCTTTTTCTGGAGGCAACTGTTTTGTCAGCTTTTATCATTTCTTCAGCCAATTGTAGCCGGAAATGAAGTAAATCAAGCTGTTCCTTCTGTGGTACTCCTTCGTGGGCACAAATCTGTTTATATTCAAGCCATGCATTTGTTGCCGACATGTCAATGGCATGAAATATTAGCCTCAAAGTCCATTTTTTCGACCGCACTTTGGTTCTGTACAGACTTATCAGTCTGTCGAACAAATCTACTCCCCCCATGGCTGCATTATACTCTTTGGTAACTTCTGGCCTTTCTACATCAACATACTTTTTTTCCTTACCATCCCACCTTCTCACAATGTCTGTCTCCCCAATGCCAACGTAATTTGACGCAAATGAAACAGTCCTGTTATCAAGCCACTTTGTCAGAACAATATCTCCATCTACACTAATTACTTCTTCGCTGTAGCCCCTTTCTTTCTTCTGCTGTTTCATAGCTCTGTCTTCTGTAAGTGGGGGATTAGAAAACCTGTTCAACCGAGCAGTAAAAGCAGAAAAGATCTGCTTGCTTTTGAGAATCTGAAGCAAGTTATATGAGGAAAAGTAATTGTCAAAGAAAAGACAACTGCCAGGATTCAACTGCTGAGATAATTTTAGGACAACTGCTGCTCCAAATCCGAATCTTTTGATATGATCTGGGTTCAATTCTGTGTTCTTTCCTCGGTACAACACCAAGTCATACGCTAAACCACTTTTGACGCAGAGTACAAAGTTTTTTTATGCCCCATGGGCAGGGCTTGCCTTTTATAAACTGTATCGCGCACATTTTGCCAGTGAACGGAATCATCTGTTCATCAACCGACACATGTGGTTCAACTTCGAGTTCTCTGCACCTGGTCAACATACTGTTGTAAAGTGGACGCACTTTAGAAAACACATCCCTTTCTGTCTTCTGTGCTTGCCGTATCTTCAAATTGTCAACAAAATGCAGATTGTTGCGGATTTGGAAAAACCTTTTGCTTGTAACTGCAGAGTCTGCAAACAAGCTAATGTTAAGGTCCCAGTACATCTCCACCCTAGGCATTTTCAAACAACAGATAGCAATATGCAAAGAAATGACAGCTTCAACTTCATGAACACTGCAGAGCTTGACATTTTTGTTATTTTGAATTACGTACATATGTGTGCAGTTAAATGCTTCTTCTCGGAGAGACATAGGCACATATTTTCTGAAGATATGAAAGGGCAATGGTTGTTCATGCACAACTGCAGGTTGTGGAACAGTCCACACAGGAATTGGCCTGCAAGTAAACATCTGTTTTGTCCACTTAATTTCCGATTTTGGTGTCGTTACTTCACTCCAGTAATCGAGTACCTCCTCCTCTGAAGTCACTTCTGCATCCATATCATCGGGGACTGCTTCGTCTTCTTCCACAGCTTGAACACATTCATCACCAAAACTCTCTGCTGTGTTGTTTGGTATATCCCTACAAAGTTCTTCGCTAGTACAGTCAACATCACTCAAACCATCAATTTCCGATAAGTTACCTGATTCAATATGATCAAGCATATCAGATGCAGTTAGGGGTTTACTATAATTGTGATCCATCGTCTCTATTTTCCACGAAACTAGTAACAGAAAGGTTAGTGTAACAATGTAAACAAAGTAATGTCTACAGAACTTGTTGGTCAATGTACAGTATACTTTACAACTTTTTCAAAAGTCATTTTCAGTAACTAATAAAATTAAAACGTGTTGCACACTTAAATTAAATTGACATATAACTCTTTAACTCCCCGAAAATACAGTTATAATGGCTGAAAATAATTTTTTTCTGACTTATTTACTTGCGCTACAAAAACATCAACAAACCAAACTCCATAGATCCACTGCGCGACCTACAAAGACGTCCATACAACTCAATAACAGTGTGTCGTAGAGAGTTCAAAATTAGTTCTAAGGTGATCTGAACTGTACGTAGCATATCACAATACAAATCAGATCGCTTGCTCAGAATAAATAGTTTTTTTTTTTTTTTAAGATCTTTGAGAAGTGTGTACAGTATAGTGTACATTGTCTCTCAAATGGTGTAAAGATCTCAGGAAAATTCGCCAAAGCAAGACATTGCGCTGTATTAATGAGTCTCTGTTAAAATGATTGCTCGTAAAGTTGACAAATCCTCAGGATTGCTGTTTTTGTACTTATTATATAACGACTTCAAAAACCTGGGAATTTTAACCGTCGCTAATAGTAACTCATTGATTCTCACACCAACTACCGAGCGTGGTGGACCTGGCTGGATCCCCGGCTCCGGCCATCCTGATTCATCTTTTCAAGGATTTCACTGTATCACTCTAGGCGAATGTTGGGATTGTTCCTTAAATAGGCACTTGCCTATTCCAGTCCCCTTACCAACCATGTTCCTCAACAAAGGCCTTAAGCTGTTCCAGGTCACGTAAAGTGTCCAAATAAACAGATAATGTGGCCGCTTGTCGAGCCAGCAATGCCACATGAAGAGTGCTTTCGAAGACCTTTGCGCAAGTATATACCTATTTGAGGATCTACAATAATTTTAACGCTTTTTTTCTGGCCGTTGAAAATTCCGAAAATTTTTGTTTTTACGGTTCTTTCTGAATTTAATATATTGGTGCAGAATTAATAAAAAAGTTACATCATCACATCTCTACCATAAATACCAAGCCTATGCGACAAAATTATTGTGTAGCTATAGAATGCCTCACAGGGGCGAGCTATCAATGAGAAGACTGCGCGCAAGTTAAGTATGTTCTCTCTCTTAGAGACTAGGTTGAAGAAATATGCACTTTCCTGGTTTGCCGCTAGAGTGTTAGCACTGCCTAACCTCGGACTCTCATAATACGTCCACCCGCCTACCAAACCCTTAAAATACGTATCTTCGTGAAACCCTTTTTTTGCGAAACTATTCCACATGTGCTCGTTGTGTCAATGTACGAAAAGAAAATATACTTGACAAGATGACGGAAAGATGGTTTTAAAGCATTACATAAATTAGAACAATCATTTCCGAGCTTCTCAAAAAGTTAAAAAACCAATTTTTGAACCTGCTGTATCTGGAAATATGCTCGCGGTATTCATGTGAAACTACTGTATAAACATACACTGAGAGAAAGAAATTGTTCACATAACAAAATATATTTGTTTGAGGAATATGTGTTTTACTGAAATATGCGAAGTTTCACTTAAAAACACCTTGTTTACAAAAAAACATACAAAGTTTTTTACTGTAACCAGGTAATATGGTTGAACATATTTGTTTCAGTTAAACAATATTTTGTTGGCATAACCAAGTCGCAGTTAGTTGTCTCAGTCTATATTTGTGGCAATAAACTGAATTTTCACTTGAAAAATTCGTTGTTGTTTCTCTCAAACAAATGTAGTTTGGTTAGCGCAAACATTTGTGATCAAACATGTCATTCGGTTCTACCAAATATATACTTGTTTCGCCATATACGTACTTAACATTTGTTTGCGTGAAATATGTAATATCATTGTTGTGTTAAACAAACAGTTGTTTGTATAACGTGATCAAGATGTCGGACACCCTGGCAACTTATTCGTTTTTGTTTCATTCAATATATAATTTCGTTAAAATGTGGTTATTAATAATAAACAATGTAACAAACGCAACCCATTAATTTTCTATCGGTTTAATAAACACATACCCAATTTTGTTAACTTTCCCTGATATATCATCATAACCCAACCGTTGTTCAACAGTTCTACTGGTCCAGTTGTTTCCCAGGTCTGGCTGGGTGTAAAATTTGTGTTTGTCCGTTAGAGTCATTGCACTTGTAAGAGTCACCAACAACTGTCACAACTGGGGAATTGTCAAATGCTTAAGCTGTAAAGGGGGGGGGGGATGTTTGGCTCGTTGGCGATGTTGCGACCTCGCCAAGGAGCCTAACATTTTATTATAAAAAAATATATAAAAAAAAGTTGTTAAGGTAATAGACTTCTAAATTTAGGTTTTCGGGTTCAAATCCCACCTCTGCCAAGAAATTTAACTTTGTATAAAATCATGCAGTACATGATTAGAAACGTGAATAGTATCTCCGAAATAGGAAAATCTGCGAATAATTAATTTATTTTCTATTTTAAACAACCGGACAATGGCAGGATTGTTACCTAAAACATTCTTATTGTTTCACTCAAACAAATGCAGCTTGGTAAGCACAAACACATTTCACCAAACATATTATTTAGTTCTACCAAATGTATATTTGTTCTGCCATATATGAACGTACAATTTGTTTGAGGGAAACCAATTATATTTTATAGTACCATTTGTTTTTCTCATTGTACAATAGACTTTGCTTAAAACTTTCAACCAGTTAAAATACGGGGTCAGCAATGGAAGTGTCAGTCAGGCGGGTGATCTACGATACCACTGCACGCCGTTTCATTGTCTTGCGTTAGAGGCGATACAGCACCAGATGAGCCGGTCAACATCGCCTTTGGCGCCGTGCCACACTCACACACATTCGGCCAGTAGGCGGACGCCTTAACACTTTTAAACCTTAGCGAAAGAGCAGAAGACGATGTGGTCCGAGGTTTATTTCTGTTATATGCGAATATTTATGTTCTATCAGATGGTGCCCGTCGGGCAACAGCACAAAGCAGGGGAATTCAGTGCGTTGTTTACGTTGAGTCATGGCTGTCAGATGGGGTAGTGCACGGGGGTGGCCATTTGTAAGGGCGAATGTTTGTACAGCTGGGACGACCCACACTTCCATCCCGCGAAATGTGAACGCATCTTGCTAATCCCAGGACTTCCTTTACGATCACATTTGCAGCTGCAGAGGAGAATTTGTTCGTCAGTTCATCGTATTAACATTGCAGATGTGTAATGTTTTCACCGTAAAAAAATTGTGGCGTTATACATTAATAATTTCTTCAACTGGAATAACTTAGGTTACTTGGGACAATATTATGGAATTTTTGTTTTGTATGTTGCTGTACTACGTATAAAAATCGCACTACCATTGGAAATCGGACATTTTCTTTATCGATTGCTTGTGTTAATTAATGATCTTATGAAATTCATTGTGTGCAAGAAAAATTCCAGAAAAATATTTCAGTCCATCGTATTCTTCCAGTAAAGCCCATTTAACGGTAACTTATTGTATAAACTCTCCAGTACATTTTCAGTATAAAGAATGCCTTAATTTTTCGTCGGTGAAGTGATAGTAATAGACAGAACAAATGACTCAGAGAGACTGTAACAGGGGCCTTTACTGAACCAATATCACATAAACACTTTAGAATGATTTTTAAAAAAACATATGGAAAACTGAAATCAGAATGGCACGGTAATCGAACCCATGTTCTAGCGAATTTCAGTGTTTTGCTGCTGCTACACTAATTAATTTAAATACTGAACAATGTCACGTTTTTTTTTCCTTTTGAAAGTAAACACTATTGCGATACCCGTGCCCCGCAAAAAAATTAAATTATTATTTCATAAGTACTGAAATAATGAGATTCGGCAAACGTTGAAGCATAGTTTTAAGTACATACATAACTGACATTGTTATGAAACGAATCGAAAGTGCAAGATTTATTGCCTGAATGAACTGTGGAAGCAAATAAATTTCAAGACGTGACTGTGCTCAACAAGTAGAATAAAAAGTTTTATCTCCTTTTAAATGATATAGCATATTATAAAAACCAATATAAAAATCAACCATTAAAAGAAATGTACCCGTGCTATTCATTCTCCTAAATTTATTCACAGATAACATCACATGTAACTATTGTTAATTGTCATTTATGTAAATTGACAATGATAACTCCAATACGCATTCGGAAAAGATATACATAACAGTGAAAATTTTGTTCGATTACCTACGTTGCGTAATAAATAAATTCAGCAGAGAACTGTACACAAACAATGGCAACTTGATTTTGTTTAAACTTCACTTTAAATTCTCTTTGAGATGCACGCTCATTGAATGTTAGATGAAAATTTGCGCAAATATTCGCTACTAAAAAGATATAAAATAAAAATCTTATTCGTTATATAAATCTCATTATTGGTCCTATTTATAGCTACTTTACTACAGCAGAGTGCTTAAACTCTAGCCATGCGGTGCACATTAAACAAGGTTCAAACTGTTTATTTTTATTAATTCACTTCTAAGACAGCAGTTGTTCGGTCTGATTGTTTTGATACGGGTTACGGATTGCAAAATGTTAATCTTTTAACTAATGAAATACTACAATAACAGAATTTTAACTATCAAATGTCGCCTACCACAAATCATAAAAACAGTTTAGTGATACGAGAGTAAATTGTTCTAATAATACAGGTACGTACTTTCTGTAGGTAGCCGAACAGGTTGTGGTTATGACCTTCTTTCATTCCAGTAAAAGTCCTGTTTAATGGTTAGAAAGAAAATGAGGATTATATATGCACGGTTAAATTAATGAGACAATTTATTCACGCAGCTGAACTTTATGGCGTGAGCAGGGAGTGACTGTCTTCTCCAGAATCCAATGAATAACGGATATTTGCGGCGTGCAGCAGACTTTGCCTTCTCATAATACTGCTATCTTCCTTGGATATTCATCTCGCCTACTCTGCGATCCACTCAGGTTTAATTGAAAATCTTCCCTCCTATGTGTGCGGATAGCATAATTGCGAACCTTACATGAGAGGGTAACTAGTAAAAGGGAATAATAATTACGATCAATGATTCCAGCTGTCATACTGTATGTTTAAGCGGACCCGTACTATTATTTGAAACATGACATAGTCACCTAAAGCAGGAGCAGAATATAAGCACTACTTGTTCATTATTATAAAAATCTGTACATTTTTAAAACTGCGAGATAGTATTCAACAGGAAATTTTTATTTCAATTCACTTCAATTTGTTTAAATTGTCTTAGCCTTGATAAACCAGCTTTTATAGTGTGAGATTAATTTTTATTTTTATACGTCATGCTTTACAAATGCATATTTTTAACAGTCTTTAAGAAAGAAGTTCTTTATAAAACGAAGCCAGTTTTGGTTGTAATTTCCACATTGGCGATACGAAACGTTTTCTCATAAGAAGAGGCTAGTTTACAACTATATCTGTGTACTCTATAGTATACATTAAATTCTCATTGGCTGCTCGCTGATACCGTAACACCACATAATGGGCCCTTCATTTAGTTATTGTTTAATAATATTTGCTCAGCGCCATCCGAGAGGTGGCAAAACAAGAGCCAATTGATAAAGTGGCCAAATCCTACAGTGGTTTCATTCCTACCTTACGCCCATAAGATAACGCAAAATTCCCAGTTCCCTATGAATATGATATAAATAGAGGCACGATTATTTCGCGCATTGATTCTAGGTTATGTTGAACGTCAATAACGTGTACTTCACTCCTTCTTCTGTGATTAGACGAGAGCGGTTTTAACACATGTTTGACGTCTGCAAGCCAGTCATAAGCAAGGACACAAGTCGTGGAGATATCACGTGCTACAGAGTTTGCACTGTAAGAAACAAATGGATATTCGACGTCAGCCGGTACACGTATATAACTGACAAGTCTAGGCTGTTGCCTTGTCGCCAGATTAACATGCGAAATACACATGCCTCTAGATATAAACTACAAACATTCACAAGTACAACGCGTGCAATATAGTGCGTAACTATAGATGCAACTGAAGGTAGAGATGGTATTTATATTGTTAGTTCATTCCCTTCACGCCGTCAAGGCCATGCTCTATTGTTTTTTTATTTTTTAGTGATTTTAATTTTTTTGCGGCTAAACGAGAGCAGATATCAAAAATATATGTTTGGCAGTTTTGTTTAAAATCATCGTGCCGGTGTTGGCTGATTTTTCTGGGCAGTAAACACTATGGTTTTTACTAATCGTGTAACCAACGAAATGTTGGTTGGTTGACTTCTTAGTCGAAACCGTATATTTCTTGTTTAAATAAATAGCTATCACGGCAAAAACTCATTTAAAACAGAACTGTTAATCAGACTGTTGATATCCGCTGCCGTTTAAGCTTAACAAATAACTATCGCAAAATCAGTATGAGATAATTTTCCACGTTTGATGCGCGTAGAAAATGAAGCGATAAGATTCAGCTTTCCACACTCGACGGTAACAGCATCGCTTCTTATTCGCGTTTTCGTACTACCCTTTTTCCTATGGAACTTAAAGCGTCAACCTTACAATTTTATATCTGGAAATTTTGTAGTAAAGTCCAGCGCGTGCTTCCAACGTTGTGTTTTAGGTTGCATCTTACAGATCCGCGTGGTATGTTCCAGTTACTGCTGTTAAAAAAAAAAGACGTTTTTAGCAATTTTGAGGGGCCCCGAAAACGTGTTTCTAATAAGTACGTTACAATTTTAAAATGATAGAAGCGTAATTTTAACCGTGTGTTATTTTCGTGTGTGAACTTGTTGGCAATAAGTGTAGTTGTTTCGCGTAGAAAATAATATTCTTTGACACGCTACAACACCGTAAATGCTTCTGTTGCATAAGCCTCTTGCTGACCATGACTACCACAGAACCTTGTTTGGGGAATGGGTAAGCAATTCCATGTTTTCCTAAACCATCTATAACTTAGTATCAGCCGGGACATATACATCCCACCCATAACTTTACTACCCATATCTGCGTGGCTCACACTTAGGCCTATATAGAATATTTCAATTTTTATTTTATTAAGCTTAAAACTACGAGGAAATAAGTATTTTCACTCACTTTGAAAAACCTGCTCATAAATGAATTTTTTTCCCCAGCATTTGTATTCCTGTAACAATGTTTTCTTATCTGTGTGCGAATAATTGACCTATTCCGAAAGCGGTATCGTTTTTTTCGAGGGAATTAATTATTTAAGCAAAGACGAGAGCTGATAACGTGAAATTGCTCTGTAACTGTGTTGAAAATTGCTATCATTATGTAATGTAATTTTACGAAAAAAAAACCGGTGTATATAATTTAGCTAATTTATCAGTCAAAAGGATATTTCGTTAATTACCTTATTAACTAACGGCATGGTGTATTTGGTCTCGACAAACCCAGAGTGCGTAGTTCAAACAATATATAACTAAGTTAGAGAGGTATTTTACCATATCGACAGCCGTTTAAGTTTTAAAAAATAATTATTCTTTTCAAAAATGTAGAAATTCGGGCGCAAGCCTTACGGCCATGATCTCTCTTTTATTTCAAACAATTGCAAATAACTCAAATATTTTTTAACCGAATGCTTTGAAAGAATTTGAGACAGTGTACAGTCATACGATACATGATTTTGTCAGAGTGTTTTTTTTTTTTAAATAATGTACCGTTTGCGAGCAAAAAAAAATTTTGCTTAATTTTGGCTTATTTTCACAACAAAATGTGTACTATTTCGCGGGCGAAAATCTAAATATCAGGTTGGTGTATTGCAACAGAAAAATTCGTACACAAACGTTGATATATTAGTGTTAAAACTGCCAGGGAAATTTTTGATATATGTATTAATTTGCGTTATAAAAAGTATTTTCGAAACCTTTGCTAAACTAGAATTTTTCTTGCCACGGCTCCGAGGAAAACAGCGTGATTAACGTATTACCACAGCTGTCTGTCTATCTGGCAGTCGAACTGTACTTTTCTCAAGCAATGGTTTAACTACATAAATCTGTGAGAGATTCAAATGAAAAATCGTGGATACCTGAAAGCATAATTGTCAGCAGACGTTGGCATAAATATCAACGGACGGTGGATTAATGAAGAGAGTAGTTGGGGGAGGAATGACACGACCCACATACATAAATTTTAAAAAATCATGCCTGTCCCTCTAATATACGGCACACCTAAAACAATACCGTCTCAATTCAAACATTATCGAATTTGAGTACCATCCTTTTTTAAGTTTAGGGAGTGGCCTGTTGTCCGGTAAAAATCGCATCAAAAGTAAATTCTACTATTTCAATTTTTATTTGAGAAATACCGCTTCGAATTTTTTTGCATCTAATAGCGAAAAACATTTCCGCCTCAATTTAAAATACAATGATTTTATTGAACGTAGTATTTTTTGTAATAGTTCAGTAGTGCTACAATTTAAAACCGCCATACGCTGAGAATAGGCAGATTTCCATTCTTATACATGTGGCCGTCTTGCTTGGTTAGGAAAGTTTTACCGCATGCCAAATCTAAAAATGTGGCACTTTTTATTACAACCTGACGTGTAATGCTAAACCAACCCATCCGTATTTTAATTTGCGGCACGCTTTCTTTAAAGTATTAATGCTGACAGTGCCAGAATAATTAATGTAGTAGCTTAGCATTTGCATTATGAAATATTTAACTACTACAAAAATTAAACTGTAGTTCTCAATCACAAACCGCAAATCGTTATTAATTAACTTGCACCTTAACGGCTTAAAAGTACATTTTTACAGAAAAATTTAAATACTTATGTTACTAAATGTACGTACGTCTGCTAATTGAATACTTTAAATGCGATTTTCCTAAAACAATGTTTTAAGAATTGTTGCAGTATTGTTGTTGGTATGCGATATGTCTTAACTGTG
>PNEQ01007860.1:0-34387 GCA_003012365.1 Medauroidea extradentata
TGTGTGTGTGTCAAATCATAGCCTACAACATTTTTACACATTGTGAATTTTTTCGGTGTGGTATGTCAGTTTTAGTGGCGTACATAAAACCGTAAAGTGCAAATTTTGACGTTTACGACCCATTACGCAAAAACTATGAGAGATACATAAACATCCGAAGAGGAAGATTTAATCATAATTTATGTCTAAAATAAGAAAAAGTATATGGTTGAAATATAAAAATAAAAGAAGACGTTGAAAACTGAGGTGAACCGCGGCCTTAGTTTAAGCTGTGTTGGAGGTCTTAGAAACAGCGGTTTTTAATTAGTATTCTTAGCAATGGCATCCCGTCCTTGTCTGAAGTGTGTTTTATTTTCTAACATTAGCGCAATGTACATGTTTGGAATAGTTTTGTAAACTGCAACGCGTTTGAAGCTCGTAGTAGGCAGCTCGTATAAAAATTGATTCATTGAACAATAACGGTTTTTTTAAGTGACTGGCCATTTAATCTTTATGACTGTGAGCTAGTCTCGAAGAGATATTAAGGACGTCCAAGTTGAGAAAAATCACAATTTTATATTTGTATGAAACAGTGTTAGTTTTGTAGATGTTACTTAAGAGTACATTTTTCTCTTACAAAAAAAAATTTAGCTAAACCAGTTTTTCCATAATGGCACCTTTAAGTCTAAATGGTCATGTTATTAGTTCTTATAAGCCGCAAAAACCAGTGAACATAAATTAATTTAAAAACGCACACTTAAACTACATGTCTAGGACTACTACTTGATATTTTTAAAATCCATTACAAAATGTTTTTGATTTTTTAAAATATTTCTGAAATTTTGAATTTGCCTATTTTACGGATTTTTTTTTTTTTTTTTTACTTTGCTTCTGAACTAAAAGCGCCGAAAACCATTGCGAGACAGGCCACCAGTTCGGAAAAATCCTCAATAATAAACGTTCTAGTGAATTTTCTCGTAATATTATTAGTGTACTTGAACATAAATTGTAGAATGGGAAATCTAAAGGCTGTAAGTGCCAAAACTATATTTCCGATTAAACGTGGGAAATAAGCATTGCAAGATCCCGCAAACATACGAAAGTTGATATCTGCTTAGCCTCGTAAATATTGAGTGAATTATTGGGCCTTAATTCATTTAGCAACACACTAGCACTGGCACATAGAACATTTTCAAATAAGAAAATAAATTTTGTCTAATTTGACACTTAGCTCATTTAGGATTATCCACTCTCCAATTAAAAAAAAATTTACAAAACGTATATGCGTGTTTTTGTTACGTACTTTCCGAATATACGTTAATAAGTAAAAAATATTTTTAAAGAATTCATTAAAAATTTAAACAACTTTATATTACTTTATTTTATATACTGAAAGAGAACTGAAACAAAAATTATTTTGGCAACATTTTTCCTCAGAAGTGCTTTCAAAGAGTACAAAACAATTTTTACGGTGTATTTTTGTGACCAGGGTTTGATTACATTCTTATCGCATTGCGATAGGTTAGGGAACAATACGTCGATACACGTCATCACATACGCATTACTGAATGCAATAACGTCATTAATAATCGATTAGAGTCAAGATTTATCTCAGTTCAATCTTACTCTTCGAACGGAATAGTGTGAGTGTTGGTAATCAGGCCTCAGAAACCTGGTTGTGATAGAGCCTAGTGTTGCGCAGCTAAGGTATTATGTCGACCACGATAAACTAAACACTTCTGTGATCTGGAACGCTGTGGCCGAGGGGTCAGACCTCTCGCCTCCCACCAAGGTGGGGTCGGTCCCCGGATTTTCGCATGTGAGAATCGTGCCGGACAATGCCGCTGGTCAGCGGGTTTTCTCGGAGATCTCCTGTTTCCCCCGCCCATTTCTTCCAGCGTTGCTCCATACTCGCATCCTTACCAGCGCAAAAGACCTCGATGTTAAGCGCTAACCAAAACATCTTCACTCACTCACTTCTGTAATCAACCACTAAACAAAATTAACAATGACAGCATCACTCCTCTTACGGTTGCAACGAATTACCAATTTAATTTCTATAATTTATATACAAAACTTTTAAACAACTATATAACCAATTATATTTCTTCCTATCCTACATATTTTACAATTGTCTTACAAAAAAATTTAGGCTTCCGTCGATCGTACTATTAAACTTGCTACATATCAGTAGTTTGTTTATAATATTTTTACCCAAGAGATCTCGTCGAAGTTGCAGTTCAATAAAATCTGAGATTTCAAATTGTAAGTGGATAAGGTCACTGGTATTTTCGCATTGAGGTGCATTACGATATTGCTCTACAAGCTGTTATGAAATTTTATTGTTAGCCAGAATTAATTTTAACGAAATAGTTGTAAATATATATGACGGCTAAGAAACTTTAATAAATATTTTAATAGCATCAGACACCGTATTACAGTTTTGAACAAACTAATTAAGTTAAGTCGATGGTGGCAACATATAAATAAAACCCTGTGAAATGAAACACAATACAAGACAGACCTCAAAATGTTATGCAAGCAGCTGCCATAAATGTTTATACTTTTCAAGGAAAATCTTTGGAAACCTTGTTGCCAAGGAATATCTTCGGAAATCATCTTGCCAAGAAAATTATTTGCAAATCTACCAAATTAAATTCTTTGCTAAACTACAAATGTTTTCCTTGTAAATAAACAATGGTATACCATTGTATTTGTACTTGAAATGAAAAAAAAAGTTTTAAATGTGTATTATATATTGATCTTGAAAATGAACTAATAAAAAAAGAAACCGCATAAGTAGTAATTTTACGTGTAATTATTTTGAGAAATAAAATCAGTGGACACGCCGAGAATCGAACCTACATATTTCGTTACCATGTCTCTGAATGTTTCTTGCAATGGGACAGAATACCATACTGTTCTGTTGTAGACATACGTCATTGCAATAATATGTCGTCCCAGAAATCATAGAATGACATTAACAACAAACAAACGAAACACGAAACAGAAAACAAACCGAGTTTGTCTAGTCAACACATCCATAAACAATAACAACAGAAAATGAAAGATCCCATGAGGGATTAGTCAACAACAAGTAAAATAAAATAAAACAAACCTCCAAAAATAAAAGATGAAATACAAAACAAATTAATCTGTATACCTGAGGGCACGACAATAAAGACAGCATAGACTATACAGGGACAAAGGCAATACTGAACAACGATGAAGTCACAGAAAAAGATTAGACGACACAACGATGAAGACACAAAATAACATGGTAGATTTCTAAAGACCTATTTTTCACGACGTTTCGGGAGCAGACATCTGCTCCCGTCTTCTGGTGAAATTTTACTTCACCCATTAGACCAACTTGTGTATACATAACAATACCTCATTTATATTTTTACACGTTCAACTATTCAAATGACTTTTCTTTTGCATAACTTATTTTATGAAGCCTCCTTTCTGTCCAGAAAAATGTAAACTAGAGGCCATATATTATATCATTATCTATGGTGAAATTTCGCGAATTCAATTACCTGCACGTTAGAATAAAATATCCTATTCATACCCAAGCCCTGTCTATTCGTTCATTGGCTGCTGTTCCACTGAGTAGCAACTAGTAGACAAATGGTCGGGAGTTGAGTATTCACAGGATTTGATTCTAACAAGCAGGGCATTGAATTCGCAAAATTTCACCATCACTAATCATTTCCGACAAACGCGTGGTTTTGGTTGACTACAAAGTTCTCCAAAATGTTTTTACCAGGAAATTCATATAATTTCATTGAGAAATAATTTTACTAGGACAATCCTTGTATTTCACTAAGGTTTTTTGAAAGTACAAAGAAATTCCTTGTAAATTTTACAACAAATATTGTAGCATGCAGCAGCGTGCTGTGCGCGCCACGCCTTTGGTTCGTGATGTCAGCCATCCTCAGCTTAATTGCGGGCGTGGAATTTCATGGAAGGGGGGCAAGCTCTGCGTAAAGGCCAAAGGGCAGATAGTTCCAAGATGTGACGGGGATGGAAATGCATGAGGCAAACGAGAGGACTACAAGAGGTGGTCCATGTCCTAACGGACCCTCAGTGTCTTACCTATAATTAGAGATGATGGTTTATCGCGGGAAAAGTTGACTGTTTGATGGATTTCAATACACGTCTAGCTTACCAGAAGATTACTGGCTTCAGCTTGCACGTGGAGCTGTTGCCCTATTTGACTGAGCCAATAAGAATCCCGATATTGTAATATTGGATGCCTGGTATTGGTCTGCAGACAGCTACGTTGTGTCAGTGTTTTCAAGGCTATCTTGGCACAAAACATTTTCGCGATAAACCATCATCTCTACCTATAATCTCACATCAGAGAGGAAAGAGATGCTTTATATTGCAAAAGACTGCTTTATGTCGCGGCTGACTAAATTAATAACAACTACTTCGACGGAAAGGAAAGTAGGTATTTATGTCTCGTCGACAGCGAGATCATTAGAGATTGTGACACATAACTTGGTACAATGACAGCAGCTGGGAGAGGAGTCAGTCATGGCCTTTAATAAGGGACCATTCCAGCATTCGCCTGTGGTAATTCCGGGGAACTAGGGAAAATCAGAAATCAGGATAGCTAGGCTAGAGCCGGAAGTTGGCTCCTCCCAAGCGAGAGTCCAACGTGTTGCACCACCTCACTCGGTTTACATCAAATGTAAGAACTAATAAACCTGCTGTTACGAAGCATTTTCTACTTTATTTTTATTTCATGAAACGTTAACCCAACTTTGTAAAGCCGCTTAGTGCAGTTCCGCCTATATGCTGAGACCAGCTTCTTGCACATCATAAACGTATCAGTGCGACGAAAGTCCTGAGCTGATCTCAACCCCACGTATTATGGTCTGCTTATTTTGCTTCAATGTTCTGGTGTTCTGATAAAGTGATATGTGCCCTGCTAAATATACTTTGTACTCATCAAAACACATTTTGCCGTCACCGCTGAAACACTGTAGTCAACAAGAATATTTTGTATTTATCTACAATTTTTTTTTAGTACAATATTTTCGATTCTCCACGTGCTAGAAACCTGACGGATGTTTAATCTGACAGACGGGTTCCCTCGGGGTTATCCCATTCCCCCCGATCTTGCAATCTGCAGCTACTCTACACTCGTCTCATGTCCTCACGAGCCCTTAAGACCGCCAGAAGTTCGCCCGAAGTACCTCCACTCATTGCGGTGGTCACCTAGGCGATCCGGGCTCGATTCCCGGCGGGTGATCATAGATTTCAAATCTACATGGCAATTTGGCTACATCAACGTATTTGATAATTGAATTTAACTTTGGAAACTTTATGTGACCTTTATCATCCTTAATATTATAACGGTTAAAAAATTGCAGATATCGTCAGTACCAATACAATAATGAAACTTCATTACTTTCATTTGTATAGAAAGTAATAGTCACATTTATCAACAGCGAGCAGCATACATTTGGGGATTAAACTTTCAAAACAGACTTATACCCATTATCCAATTTTACCGGCAAGCGAAAAAAACTGATATGTTAGGACACTAAAGAATATGAAGTACGGCCAGTTTTATTACAGTAAGTCATTTTAACTGCCACGGTTTTGTTATCATCATGCCATTTATAAATATTATAAATCATTCTTTATTAAAGAGAAATAGGCACTTCTAGTTTTGCGTGAATACCATGCGCATGTCTGGTTATAAAAGTAGTAAACTTCTCAGAGACGCATTTCGTAACTGCACGCCATTCAATAGATATCAGCTGTTGTGTTCTTATATTGTGAACTCAAAATTAACATTCAACGGACATGCCTGTTTTTAAACGAAAATACCAATTTTCGCCTGATTTGTACAGAAGAATTGTAATTCTTTTACTGAATCTGGTACGTATTCGTATGTAACTCACAAATCTTATAAAGTTAACATGTTTGGCTCATTTTAGGACTTTTGTGGACATGTCTGATTTTTAAACATTTTCTCCTCAGTTTGAATGAAGAAACACTGATCGAATCATGCCTGAACCGTATGTAGGTGGACACGATCCAGTACCTGGCGGACAACGGCTATCTCTGGGGAACTACACACGAGGCTTACATCTACTCCATTGCAGACGTGAAAGAGCCTGTGTACCAGATCATCGTTGCCAACTTCAGCGTCCATGATGAGGCTACTCCCAAGCGCAATACATTCACTTTTGACATCGGCGAACGGGAAACCGTTTAAAGACTTGAAGCTGGTAGCTCAGAAAAGTTCATAAGATGCAGTGTTAATAATACTTACGGCAGATGTTTTCACGCCAGAATATAATTATTTACATAAAAAATACAGTAGCCTATTCCTCATCAGCATGATTATATTGTTGGGTTGGATACAATTCTACACAAGTGAAAAATGTTCATGTCCAATCTTTGTATCAGTCTTTTGCAAAACTTAGTAATTTCTTCTCTCTTCGGATGTTTGGTCTACGTTATTAAGGGGGGACGCGGTCGCCGAATGGTCAGACCATTCTCCTCCCACTAACCTAACTAACTTCATAAATAACAGAACATCCTTTAGTGCATGCTGAAAGAACATCAGTATGTCGTGTACGTATTTCGCTAATAAATAAAGAAATAATGAAATATTGTATGGGTGATGCGCCCTAGGGTTGGGGATAACTCCAAACTGGTTGATGGCATTCTGATTTTGGGCCTGTAGGCTGCTATCATCCCCCCTGCACTGTGACTATGCAATAGGACCCTACGAGGGAGCGTTGCCGGAATAAAAGAGCGAGGGAAACGGGAGTTCGCTGAGAAATCCTGCCGACCAGCGACATCGTCCGACACGATTCCCACTTGCGAAAAACTACTATTGCACCATCCATGTAACAAATATTAGATGATAAATCCGCCGCAACAATATTGCTACACGCCTATTAGTTTGGTTACACGCCTTGCAAGAAAGTCGCAGTGCCTACATAGGTTTCAGGCGTTACAAAAAAATACATTAATTTTACATTTGATTTTCTCTAAAGTGGCTAACTCTAGCAATTTTCGACAAGACAACCATTTTTATTAATCTTCCTCGCCTGTTTGATATTTCGTAGTGTAATATTAATTACAGTGAAGTGTTCCTAAGTTACAAGCAAAAGAAAAGTGCCATGCCCAATTTGAATAGTGATGGGCCACTGACATCACCAAACTAAAATACTGAGAACGAAGTAAAGTCATTTATAAGGCACTGTGCAAAGTTTAGTAATTTAATATTAAGTAGTTTTTGAAATTTTAATTGAAATGTAATTTTAAAGTCTATTTTCAAGGTAGCGTTACTCCCACAATTTTCACTTTAGTAACTAACTGAAAACACATTTTCGACATGGTTTTCTATGAGTTATCATCACACGAAATTTACACACTCCGTCCAGACTCATCCTGTGTGTGTATATATCCTGTGTGTATATATATATATTTATTTATATATATATATTTATATATATTTATTTATGTACTGTACAAGTATTATATAATGTATAGATGAATGTCTGAAACGTATGCGTACCTATGCCATCCATACGGTTGCGAAGATTTATGATAAAAAATTAATTAATTTGAGAGAGGGGCACATAAGATTGTGAGATTTTAAAACGGTCATTTATGATCTATAGGTTTATTTTGCACCATTTAGAACTTTAAGAAAAATAGTTTTCTCTTCAGAATTGATTTTAGGAAATTAAAGAGAAATTTGAATTATCAGTGTAATATAATACTAATATTAAAATTGAAAAGTCGAGACGAATTTATCAGAACCAATTTTTTATTTACATTTTTTATTTACTTATTTTGCAAAAATATTGTTTTTTTAATTATTTTGACAATAGAAACACACTGTTTTACGAACTGCTGAAGATAATTTGGAGTAGGGGCCTACTTAGACTCAAATTTTGACACTCAAAGATACATTGAACTGAAAACCACGTGAACGAAGTCGCGGGCAATAACTAGTTAAAAATGTTTTACTGTCGTGAAGACGAAACAATGTGTTAACTTACTGAACAAGCGAATGAAGGTAAATTGACGTTGGCATCATATAAACCTTCCAAACTAAATGTAAATTCCCAACCACAAAAAGTAATGCCAGCAGAACTGTCAGAAAAGTGCACTCTACTGTGGGATAGGCTATACAAAAGTTTATCTGTACAACATGAACTCCCTTTTTTTATTAAATTTGTACAGTTCATTTTTTATTTGTAAATGTAGTTTCGCACCTGAATATAAGTACCTAGTTCCGTATATATCGCAAATTGTGACACATTTAGTCAGTCAATTTGCAGTGAACTGTAGCATTTAAAATTTGTCTTAATCACTAATAAATACAGACCGGAAAAATTCGAATTTTCATTTAGCCACAAGATAGGACTCGAACAACTGTAAATTGGTGTCACTTTTAACATTGGCTCTTGCCTTATTTGGCCCCACTTGAAGGACGTAGAACCAATAATAAAGAAGCGACTATGTAGGCCTAAACGTGTATCATCTCTGTGTCATCGAGCAGCCAATGAGCAGCTGTTATCTGCTCGATTACACACATTATCTTGGAGGCTAGCCTACAGGCCAATGAACCAGCGAATTATTCTGGTCCCTAAGGAATTAAGGATGACACGTTGGTGTATAATTACAAGAAATAAAACTTACACTTGCTCAGTTGCATTGTTATAAAGTTGATCATCTTCGTTTCATGCACAAAAGTATTTTCGCGGTAGTTATCTGTACACAATTGGAGTTTCGTCTTTCCTAACAAACGTGACTTAAGGACATGATCACTCGTTTATTTCAAACAATTGCAAATAACTCAAATATTTTTTTAACCAAATGCTTTGAAAAAATTTGAGACAGTATACAGTCATACGATACACAATTTTGCCAGAGTGATTTTTATAATAATGTACCGTTTGCTAGCCAAAAATTATTTTGCTTCATTTTGACGTATTTTCACAACGAAATGTGTACTATTTCGAGGGTAAAAATCTAGGAATCAGTTTGGTGCATTGCAACAGAAAAATTCATATACAAACGTTATATATGAGTGTTAAAACTGCCAAAGGAATTTTTGATATATGTATTAATTTTCGTAACAAAAAATATTTTCGAAACCACTGCTAAACTAGGGAGCGAGGCCTTGAGCGTTTCAGATGGAATAAACATAAATCAGATTTATCTAAGAAATTACTTCTTTACGTAAGAGCTTGCAGAACGGGAACCATGCGAGAAATTTTGAAATAAAAAACATTTCCAGATTAATATGTTAGATGTTCCTCATTATTGTCTTCACTTCGGCTCGCGTTCGTTTTACCTGTTACACTTTAGCAATTAAGACTTATGTCTGACACCAGGGTTTCGGTGCGCTTATTACAGCGAGTTTTAATGACGTCGGAGGTATCCTGCTACTTAGCTTCTCCTAACGTCAGGAAAAGTTTTCTGCTGCTTATGACTTCAAACTTTGTAAGCAGGAGACTTCTTTAATATCTGTGAAAGTTCATCTGATAACACGTAGCACATGAATTATTCGCAATAAATTATAGTTTTTAAGACATGTATGAAATACAGTTTTTGTATTTTCGCAACAGCTTTAATTGATCCAGTCATGATTATATATTAAACAGTATTTTTTTCTAAGTCGTACCAATAAAAACAAATAATCCTGCTGTCACTGTTAATTTACTCATAAGAGCATGTTATCAGTTTTTATTTAGTATTTCGCAACAGCTTTAATTGATCCAGTCATGATCATGTATTAAACAGTATTTTTTTCTAAGTCGTACCAATAAAAACAAATAATCCTGCTGTCACTGTTAATTTACTCATAAGAGCATGTTATCAGTTTTTATTTAGTATTTCGCAACAGCTTTAATTGATCCAGTCATGATCATGTATTTAACAGTATTTTTTTTCTAAGTCGTACCAATAAAAACAAATAATCCTGCTGTCACTGTTAATTTACTCATAAGAGCATGTTATCAGTTTTTATTTAGTATATAACGCCATTTATTAAACACAGGATGCTATAAAAATCGACAAACGACAATGAAACAGTGCAATGGCAACAAATTGATCAACCTGAATAGCAGTGCAGTTGACACTAATCAAGATTTGAAAATTGCACTCAACATATAATGTCCTTTTTTCTGCATGAACTCTAGAATGCGTTGCGTAACTGACATTGGCAAAGTAACTGCCATTATTATGCGAATTATGGGGTTAGAATGAAAGTGAAGTGAGTCAGGATTGCATAGTTTTGCAGAATGAAGTGTTTTGGATAAGAAGTCATAAAAAATTAAAATTATTTTCGAACCATCCAACATGTTATCTTATTGAATAAAGTCAGCCCGGACTTAAACTCACTCTATTTTTAAACGTGGGGCGTGAAAAATGAAACCAGTACGCAATAACCTCAAAGTATTCAAATAAGTGTAATACTTACTTTCATTGAAACCCCCTCAATTGTCCACGGAGGGTTGTCCCAAAGAAAACGTTTTCTTGCAGAATGGTGGCAAGTCAGTCTTCCTGTACATGATCCCAGTGGGTATGAAAAGGAAGGAATTACATGACATGAAGTCAGATTAAGGGCGCCGTCTACCGAAATTTTCATCACCATTTTTTTTTTATTTTTTATTTATACCAGATATTTTTTTTCTTATTTTAGACACAAAATGTGACTAAATTTGGCTGTTATGAAATTTTTTAACTCTCATAGTTTTCACGTAATGGCTTGCTAAAGTCATATTTTGAATGTTTCCGTTTTAACGACTACACTAAAACCAACTGATATACCAAACTCAAAAAAATCACAGTGGATAAAGTCATCGCAGGCTACAATGACATGCTCATAAAATTAAAGAATAAAAATTATTTGAATTAAAAAAATGCTGAAAATGAAAATAAAAATTTAAAAAGTTCAATAACTTTTTTTTAAAATACAAATAAGTTTTATCCTTTAATTTTATAAGCATGTCATTGTAGCCAACAATGTTTTTATCCACTGTGATTTTTTTTTAGTTTGGTATATCAGTTGGTTTTAGTGTAGTCGTTAAAACGGAAACATTCAAAATATGACTTTAACAAGCCATTACGCGAAAACTATGAGAGATAAAGAATTTCATAAGAGCAAAATTTAGTCCCATTTTGTGTCTAAAACAAGAAAAAAATATCTGGTACAAATAAAAAATAAAATAATGATTATGAAAATTGCGGTAGACCGCGCTTGAAGTGACATGACCACGGAAAGTCGTCATTGATACCATCATGGCGTGGCTTGTTGCTTCTTCTTCTTAAAAAAAAAAAAAAAACTTGTCCGCCGTATACTGACTTTCCCAATGAAGAAGGTTTGCATCATTTCCAAGTTTTGAGCTCTATTCCTAGGGGAGATCATGCAATGCAGCGTAGCCACACATCTGTTCATTCCCTTCCACGGGCTTATAATGTTTATGCGGGGCGAGAAAAATTAGACACTATTCCATATCACATGCCTCTCCTAGTGAAAACCTATTAGACTTCAACAGATGATTTAGCATTCATTTTGACTGTTGAATAATTCCCCTTCCAATGTTATGTGATGACGTAGCTGTCAGCGACGCCTTCAGGGGAATCTGCAGGTAATTATATATCACCAGATGGATGATATTTTTAAATAGCGGTCATGATATTACTGTTAATGTGTATGAATTTTTTACCATTACATTTTTGCAACCATTGTTTGCGGATTCTATTTTTGTGTCACTATTAAATCTTCTTTTTCCTTACATTTGCTGTCAGTAATTACCCTGCCGCGGAGTAATGGGAACATTTTGTAACATTGCTGGAATTGTTCTTTTTTGTCAGTTTCTATCTTTCTGCCAGTTTAAATATAAATATCGCCATGCGACTAATATACAGATAATTAGAGATGATGGTATATCGCGAAAATGTTTTGTGTCAACATAGCCTTGAAAACAGTGACACAACGTAGCTGTCTGCAGACCAATAACATGCATTAAATATTAAAATAGCGGCATTCTTATTGGCTCAGTCAAATAGGGCAGTAGCTCCACGTACAAGGAAAAGCCAGTAATCTTTTGATAAGTTGAACGTATGTTGAAGCCTAGCAAATAGTCAAGTTTTTCCGCGATAAACCATCATCTCTACAGATAATACATTTCACTGTTTTCGAAAATGTACGTCCAAAGCCGCATTAAAACATATTTAATTAGCTGTCCGGCATCGGATACGCCCGCGTGGAATTTTTTAAGGAAAATCTATAACGATAGCAATTCGTGTTAATAATATATTGAGGAAATGACAGGAACACCTTTTTTTTTACTTTCAACCCCCAAAGCACAACGATCCCTCGCCAAGTTTGCGAGATATCGAGGATATCGGAAAAATAAATTTTATCCCTTTTCATTAGTGGGTAACTACGCCGCAAGGGAAAGCCATCCTTAAATAGAAAACTAACTCTTCTGCCAGTTGCCACTAATATGTGCGTATATAATATCTCAGCAGTTCCCCGTCGTCTAGCCTTGCATGGGATTCTAACCCAAAACTTCCTACCAATGTTACAAACATCTACGTCGAGACAGGTCGACAGAATTCTTAATAAATTAAATGTTAATACACAGGCCCGTCCCAAAGAGGTATATGTATCAATAGGACGACAAAAAGTGACCACTTTTAAGTAATTTATCCGTGGTCATACCTGCCTTGCAGGATTTCTGTAAAAAATTTACATATTTCCACCTCCTAAATTATCGAATTTTGAAAAATCATGAAATAGCTTTTTAGATATTTACGTAAGCTTAAATCCTATTCGAAAATCGTCTCGATATCTCAACAGGCTTAAGAGATACAGAGAATTATTTAAAACAAGCTTAAATTATTTAATGTCCTTAGATATTGAATTTAAAAAAAAATTGAAATTTCTTTATAGCGATATGCGTAAGCTTCATTCTGAAGCAAAAATTACCTCATTACCTCAAAGGTTTTAAGAGTTGTCAAGGATTGATTGAAAACACATTTGATTGATTTAGCTCCCCTAATTTTCAAACTTCCAAACATCCCCTCTTAGTTGCTGCCCCAGGTGTAAGGGAAAGCCATGCACCCTCAAAATTTCATATCTCTAGGTCCAGCGGTTTGGGCTGTGCGTTGGTGAGTGAGTGAGTGAGTGAGTGAGTGAGTGAGTGAGTGAGTGAGTGAGTGAGTGAGTGAGTGAGTGGGGCACTTTATTTTAGTGTATGGAGATGATGGCCGATTTATTTTAAATAATTTTATAGACATTGTATTTTATCTTGCTAACCAGTAACGGAAGATTGATTCTTGTTACAAATTTTGCCGAAACACAACTGATCAGCTTGTCAGTAACCCTTGAAAAAATATCTTACTTTATCAAGTATAGTGAAGGTAATAAGGTGTACTTCGCTAGTAATTTAAATTCAGCACACTTTACTTCGTGCTTCAGAAAGTAACATTTTTTAAATTACTAGTTTCACTTTCCGCCGATGTGTTCTCTGATAGATTGAGAAAACAGAACTGGTTTTCATTTAAGTCCATTTTGAAGTAAAGCATCTTTTATTTGCGTATTTTTTATGCTTTCTAACAGGTTCGTTTAGCTTTTATAAGCACAACCATTGTATGTGTTTGTATTCAGCTATACGAAATCGGACGTCATGAACTACCAGTTATAATGTAAGTGTGTAGTCAGGATTTAGGGTTTAGTAATTTCTCAAGTTTTTTCTTGTCTCGTCAGTGTCTTCGTTCGTATTGTTTGCGG
Source organism: Medauroidea extradentata (assembly GCA_003012365.1). Taxonomy (NCBI): domain Eukaryota; kingdom Metazoa; phylum Arthropoda; class Insecta; order Phasmatodea; family Phasmatidae; genus Medauroidea; species Medauroidea extradentata. Next base: position 13,775 of record PNEQ01007860.1, read on the forward strand.
GACTACATACTTACCAGTTTAAATTGTTGGTACATCGTTCAAGGAAATACGTCTTGCATGGAAAAACCCGCAATGTTAATAAATGATCCGGATATTTTCTGTTCCAGAAAATAACCACGGACATGGTTGTCTCAAAACGTGGAAAAATAAAATTATGGTACGTTCTTACTTGACGAGGTCCGTGTCGACATCGGAAGAGCGTTCGTTTGAAGCCAAATATCTTGGTCACTTCAAACTCTCTAACCTAAAGCGTAGGCAGCACCTGCATACCTTTCTTTGCAACATACCTATGTCAGCATTCCTATATTCCTATGCGTATAACCAACTGTGCCATTCTGCTCTCAAGTGTTAGACTTATGATGTGGCAGCCATACAAAACACGTTTCGCATCACACTATATTACCGTGGATGGTTGTAAAGAGAGTCCTACCTCAAAGGCCTACAAGAGGTCAAAAATGGTTTCCAATATATATTTTGTTTTGTGAGAAATTTCATCAACTGCTAGTGTGATAGAATATTTTTTGAAAGAAATAATTATTTTAAAATATCAATCAGGGTATTAATAATAATTTTAATATTAATATATTATACAAGACAAATTTCAAAATTGCGCTAAATTACAATATTGATATCATTTCATGGAAAATAAATCAGATATTTACATGTAAGTGAGTGAGATATTTTGGTCAGCGTTCAACACCGAGGTCTTTAGCGCTGGTGATAGGTGACATGATGTAAGTATGGAGTAGTTTCGGAATGAAAGGGTGGGGGAAACGGGAAATCCCAGAGAAAACCCACCGACCAATGGCATTGTCCGGCAGGATTCCCACATGCGAAAATCCAGGGACCGACCCGACCCCACCAGGAATTGAACCCGGATCACCTTTATGGGAAGCGAGAGGTCTGACTTCTCGGCCACCGCGGCCCCTGTTTACATGTCGTTATATATTTCTACTTTATCATAAAATTAAACACAAAAGTAGCTAAACGTTAAACACTGACAGGGAGACGAACTAATTATCCAATACGATATAAATGTCTTTATGGAATCGCTATGATTTCAAGAAACACTTGAGCCATCGTACGCCATTCTGGCCAATACACAGAACGTGTCTAAATTCAACAGACGAACTTCTTCAGATACTACCTCATAAAAAAATAAGTGGGAAACATATAGGACGCTTAGTTCCCAAACTGAACATTAATTTCAAACAAATATAAAATTATGATTTTTCTCCACTTGAACATTCTTAACGCCTCGGCCGTCTGTTTACGCTGTTATTGATAGTGTTTGTCCCCTAAACAAGGACGGATGCCATTATACCGTAACGCACGTTGTGAATATAGTTTATGGTATGTGGCCTAATTTTGTTTGGCAAAATTAAGTAATTTCGGCTGCTTATCGGTATAAAAAAATTTTCTTCAAGTCTATAGCTATCCAAAATCACAGCATTTATTTTGGTTGAAAAAAAGACTGCATATTTAAAACAATTTTCAACACATCTATGCAACAGTTTTATAAAATATGCTCTCTTTCAGGATTTAAAAATTATATTAGCATAAACAGTCCGTGGCTTTAACTACCGCAGTCCACTTTTCATCCATGGGCGTTTGTGAAAAGTGGCATGATGGTTACTTGTAAATTTTAACCAGGTCTATTCAATCATTGTAGGTCACTCACGGTTTTGCGGAAAGTCTATAAGCAATCTAGGATTTTACGTTCCCTGCAGTTAAAAATAAACTTATATGCTTGACATTTGCTAAATATTTAACTAAATGACGACGAACGCAACATTGCTTTACGAGTTTTTTATCTCCAATGAAAAACTGCAGGGTGAAAATTTAAATGTACAATATCAAGTAGTAGGTCTACTATGCAAATAAGGGGTCTATAACAAAATTGGGCTCACCATAAGATTTGAACATTTTAACTACCAAACTCTCTCCTCTTCAGACATCGCAATATTTTTTCGTGCCTCTTGCTACAATATGCTGGAAGCTCAGTGTTAAGTTCCACTCCACTGTTGTTTTGGTTATATATACATAGTTTTTTACAAAGATTTCGCATAATTTCTTGAGTTACCATCTGCCAGTTAAGATAAGGCTAGGTATTTTTCTCACATTGCTGCAAAAAACTCAAAACGTTTTAAACGAAATTCTTTGAAAAAATTCAAGACTCGGAGCAGTCAATCGATGCTCAATAATATATTGACGTTTTGCTAAATAATGCACCTTTCGTTCACAAAACATTGTTTTGCTTCATTTTGGCTTCCTTTCATAACAAAATTGGTGATACTTTGGGTGCAATCATCTGAAAAACTATGAGGTTTATTGCTACCAAAAATATTTGGTACAAATAATGATATGTTTGTGACAAATTAATGTCGGGATTCTTCGATATGAAAATTACATTGCAAGCGAGGTGGAGAAGTGGTAAAACACTCGCCTCACATACGAGAGGACCCGGCTTTGATCCCATCCTGATTTCGGTTTTCCAGGGTTTTCCGAAATTTTCCCAGGCGAATGCTGGGATGGTTCCTTCTACATGCCCTGGCCGATTCCTTCCCCTTTCCTCCGTGTTCCTCTACTAAGGCCTTGTGCTGTTCGAGGGCACGTAAAATGTCAATTAATTAAAAATATCACTATTAAAAGACAAGTTTTCAAAACAACTGTAAAATTAGCGGGCGTGGTCTGTTCTCTAACAAGGAAGGCTCAGACATAGGTGATTGAGTACACGATCGAGTTAACATGGTAGACACTCTGAAAGCAAACTGAACTTCACTAGAGTCACTTTTCGTACGTGCCAAGTTACAAATTTATTCTTACCAGATTAAACTAATAATTTTTCTTTAGTCTCATGAATTTTGCAAAGGCTATTTTATTTATATATTTTTTTTATTTTAAGTATTTAATGTGCCCCGTAGATTACAAAGCTTAGGGAGTGAAATAATGGTGATAAATTGAGGGGCGGGGGATGGGTAGGAATATAGCCTATAATAAAACAGATCATTCTCCGCTTAAATATGTCGTATTCATATTTTAAGACAGTTCAGTTAATTTTTCTTACGACATAGCGTAAATGTTAGCATCTCAGGTTTTATCGAATTGATATATAATACTCTGTACTTCCACTGAATTGGCCAGTTTTAACTGAACAGTAACCTCTTGAGGAAATAAATAATCTTCTCTTGTGGTCTCTTACTGAACTCGTTCTATCAAGAGAATTTTAAAATTGCCCGTCTTATAAAATGTATAGGTAAAGTTAAAATGCAAACTGGGACAAAAAAAAATATTCCTCATACAGAATGGCAGTAACAGTATCTATTTGATGAACCGTCCCATCATTCCCCTAGAGAAACTTCCGAAATCAGGATGGCCGGAGCGGAGTTGGTAACGAATCCAGATACTCTTTAATGCCCCCTCTGCGCCAACTCTCTTGATTAACCCTCTAAAATGTAAAACGAAGTTTCTTCCTAAATTATACTCGGAGTTTTTTTTTTTTTTTTTACGAGTTAATAGTTCCGTCTGCTTGTAACAATTTTCAGTGTTCTAGGAGGACCTTGCAAGAGTGTTAAGGCCGACTCTTACTCACTGGCTAATTAACTCGTCGCCTCTACGTGCACGGCATACGATTGGTGTGCAGTTTCCGCGTCTTCGACTCAAATCAAAGGGAATTTTAAACATAAATATAATGGTTTTACGTCACGAAAATTAAAAATAAACCCTAACGGTTGTCTAGAGAAAAAATTCATTTTTTACTGGGAAATAACAAAACAATATAGACATAAACTTGAATATTTGCAAATTGATGTTTAAGAAGGAGCTGCAGAATCTCAAGGAGAGGGAGGATTACAAATAAATAATTCAAGAAAAGGATGAAAACGCTTGCTTGCATCACTGAATAAGTGGGAAAATGGTGTTTGAAATGGCGCGGACATGTAATGAAGTTAGGGAAAGAACGGAGGCCGAAAAAAGTATTATGCCGGCAGCCTCCGTATAAGAGAAAAAAAATAGGAAGCGCATTTGAAAAAAAAAAAAAAAAAACCTGTGTATGAGGATGTGCAACAAAGACACCTCAGCGAAGATCAATACGAGGATAGAGATGTTTGGACGTGAGGTTGCTAGAAACGGCTGAAAGAGCTGTAAACAACTCGTGCAGTATTTATAAGGAAAAAGTTCTTTTAAACCCCAGGTTATGACATTTTCACGCCCAAAAAATAATCCTTCAGAGTTATTTGAAGACTTGAAATTTGTCTTCAGCACGAAATGTTCGTGTTTAGTACTCACTCCCGATCAGTCAATTTGTTTTTAACCGCGTGTTTTCTGTCAAATACATGCAAAGTGCTTAGTACGCTAGCCGGGCGAAACTCTGAATGACATTAGTGCATGAAAACAATAGAAACAGATAAACTGCCCACTGTACCTGGTAGATTGTTCACTGTGGTTACCTGCTCGAAATTATGACTACAAAACTGAGCTGTAACTACAGTTGCAGGGCATTTGTAAGTTTGTTAGAAGTGCAAGTACACTTTAAAGAACGCCCGCTGGAAAACACGTGTTTAACGTCATATCGTAATAAAAAAGAGAGAACGAAAAAAAAACTTTTCTTAATTTCTTGAGATTTTACCTGTTAGAAGTAGTCTAAAGTGATATAATGTTTTGAAAACAAAATCACTCTGTACCTATTTTACAATCTCCATGGTATTTCACATTTGAGTTTACACATTTCAGAGTTATTACTATTATCCATCTCTTCAATTACCATGATCAAGAAATACATGAACTTTCGTAATTGTCTTTAAATAGTTGCTATAAAAATATGATCCAGCGATCTTAATTCAAACAAGCGTATGTATAAAAATTAAAAATAGGCATCACACAACTTAAAATGTGTTAATTAATAAGTTAAATGTGTGTTGCCTTACAGCATAAAAAATAAAATACTCAGCACGCACAACTCCGTTTAAGAGGTGTCTTCTACAGGAAGACTGGCGCCAGTCAGGTGCATTGTGCTTAGAGGCGAAGAGGCAAGTGGTCGAGCATGCAAGAATGGGCTTTATTGCCCACGCACACCCAGGCTAACTTCACGCTCCTTCAGTTCCGATTAATAACATTCGAAGTGCGACACTATTTTATTATCACACAAATGGTTTCCCAACATATAGGTGGTTCGGGATAAAGTGAGCACTCATGGAAGCCCTGCTAAAGATCTATTTTCAGCCAATTCGTATCTTTCCGCGTGTAACGGCTAACGACGGGAAATGTCTAACTTCTCTGGACACATCACGTGTAAGATAAACTGTGCAGTCGGTAGGTACGTATAAAGTTTGATGAAAAAAAAAAGTATATTAATTATATAGAATACAATTATGTCGATTTAGGTTGATTTTGTTTTAGTATAGCTGTATTTAAATAGGAAAAATAAACGGAACTATATTACGTAATTTCACTGCCAACCATATAAGCAGATAGGAGATTACATGTACAGTTGAAATATGCAGTAACAGCTAGTGATATTTTTCAAATGTTAAATTTTTAGTGCTCACTTTATTCAGAACGACCTATATCAAGCTATTGCTCAGCCTTCATATATTTAATATTTTCCCTTAGGAAATGTACACAAAATAATAAAAATTTGTCATTATTTTCTGGAGTCCTTTTTTTATATCGAAATAAAAAACTTTGAACACATAAACGTGGTATTAATCTTGTAAATAATAAGTTGTAAAAAAAATGTTTAGGTTAAATATTGATTTTCCGAGATAATTACATAGGCCCTATACGTAAATGTTTTTTTTAGTATTTGTCCAAGTCGTACAATAAAGCGAAGATATGCCCCGCAGTTCGTGTCTGTCGCCGCTGACAAGACACGTGCATTGTATTCAACGTATAGGCACTGGTTTTGCCAGCATTAGTTGACGACAAAAAAAAAAAAAAAAAGGAAGGATAATTCTAAACAACAATCATGTTTCCGCTTCTGTCATGGAAACGTAGCCTAATTTAGTGAATTACTTTGTTCACGAAACATTAATAAAAACAATGTCACTTTAATTACTTCAAATATCTTGCAGGACTTCCCCATAAGAATTTGAAATAATAATATCAGTCACTTTTTGTACTATTTTATAAGTTTTTATATCTTCGCTAATGAAATTAACATTTATTAAATACCCAAGATACATTTACATTAATATTCGGGAACATGCAACATATCTCAAACGGTATATGTCCTATGTACTACCAGACACCGTCAGATACTATTTTATTATCTTTTACCGTTGTAATATTAATTTTGCAAATACAACATCCCAGTACTTCCTGCCACGTCGGTTTAATAATTTACGTTTATTTTCAAGAACCTGAGCTCCTTAAGTAAAGTTTCCACTGATACAATTGTTAATAGTTTGGCATAATAAAGGTGGTAGATACTATAAAACATCCATGGTGTTAGGAATCTAAACAATATATAATCAGTAACGTTCGAAATTTACAACTCATCCAAAAATCACAGACACGGTCGTAGAAGAACAGGTCTGGACACTCGCCTATCTAACAATGTATTTTGCATGACCCCCTTGTTGTTTGGCTGTAGTTCGTCAAGTTGTCGAGAATGTCGTACTTTTTGGCGCTGTTTTCCAGGCGGTCGGACTCAAACTCCGCCCACTTTTTTCTGTTGTTAAATTTATAAAGTAAATAAAGATTGCTAGAGTCTTTTCTTAAAGTTGTGAACGAAGAAAGTATTTCATAAATTGATAAAAAAATACGTTTTGATAAATTGTTTATCTTAACAGAAAGGAAGTGGGTGGAGTTTAGTCCAACCGCCGTAACATCAGCGCCAATAAAACACAATATTCTCGGTAACTTGGTGAACTACAGCCAAACAACAAGGGGGTCAAATATCCAGGCGAGTGTCCAGACCTGTTCTTCTACGACCGTGATCACAGATATTACGAAAATACTAATTATAGCCAGCTAATATTATACACTTCAACTTATACAACTCCAAGAGCAATCATGTTTAGTGCGTATATCCTCCCTCACGTAAAAGTAAGAGGTACAATGCAATAAACGGAAACACCACTATTGACTGCAAAACTTAGGGCCGATATTATAAACCTCTTTCGAATGACAACCAACTGCTATCCCCATAGAGAAAGCATTGGTGAGCAGTTGGTTGTCATTCGAAAGAGGTCTATAGATACGGCCCTTAGTCTCGTGATCGTTCCCCTCACAAACGTGTGGTTTACTCACAGCTGTTATGTACCAGAACAGGTGCCATTATTTTTATATTTTTATCCAATTCCTCAGACAAAATCATGAAATAATTTATCAGTTTATATTGCTCTAGGCCTACACATGCCGTCAACTGGTTAACCTCTGGGGTGAAAGTTAATGCCACATTTTTAAATGTTTAACACAGTGTTTTATGCGTCTATTCCGTATCGAAGTTTACAATATTATAATGACTAATTCGTCATTTTATGATCCAGTCAACTATAAAAATTACTTATTTTTAGACATGTGTTCAATTTATTTTCCGGTCAACTCAACCCCATTGGCCAACTTCACCCGAATTGAAGGTACGTCATTACGAATTAATGATAGATTTTTTTTTTAAATGTTTGATAATTTAAGAGTTTGGTGTAAAAAACCTTCGAGGTTAGTGTACTCCACATTACGGCCCCAGACATAATGTCACGCCAACAAATACGTAACCATATGTTCCCAACTTCATGCTGTAGAAAAAAACTGTATGAACATCACTAGGAAAAGGTTCCTAAGTAAAAAAAAAAATTAGAATGACGTGTTCCTTTACCGATGTTCGTAGTAGATTATTATAAAGGAAACTACGGTAATATCTATACCTAGCAAAATATTAATATGTATGCGATTGCAAATTAAAACTATAAAACAGCTCATTCACCGCAGAAAACATAATATTCAGGTTCTTTCATATTCGTATAAATTATTTTCCTTACAGGCATTTCTGCTCGAACTTTTTGCTATGGATGTGCATATGTTTGGTGTTGAAATACTAGAGTTGTTTATGATACCACCAGTTCTAAAGTATTTCATAAAGCTGCCAGAAAGATTCAGAGCAACGATAATATATCATATTGAGGACTCCTCCATTAGTCCTATAAAACTGTTGACAGTGAAACCTATCTCTTGCCGCTAGGGACCAGTCTGGCCTCTGCATTCGGAAAGTTAGAAGCTGTCTTGTACACTAGAGAATGTCAGAACTTAAATACAGGAGCCTCACAGTTCAAACATGACAAACCCATTTCCAAAAATTGTCCCGCGAATCATTTCACTTTCCATTCACAATGTGTACAAAACAATATTTTTTCTAAATATGTTAAGCTATAACTCTTTATACTTCTGATATAGTGAAACCCTGTATGTACATCAATTTATACATTTACTAGCCGTGTATCCGACTCGATTTTTCCATAGACAACATCTCAGGAACCATACGACTTTTTTCAAATGTTGTAATTTTTGGGTACCCTGCTCAGCCCATGCCCTATTTTTGCTTGAGATAATCAGGAATATTTGGAACTCTTGCACAAATTAAAGAGGCATTAAATTGAAAAGTATTTTTCTATGACTTAAACAACGAAAATTGTAAGCGGTGCAAAATTATTTTCGTATTTTCATTTTCAGGTCGCTTCATGACATTTACCTATTGATAAATCAACCCTTACACCAATCAAAACGTAATTTTTACTAGGTACTTACTTTAGAAGTTCTTCAGAAGCTTAAAAACCAAAATTCCACATTTCTAATTTCAAAAATGTCTAACTTCCCATACAAACTTTAGTCGCTTATTTTACCAAAATTTTCAAATTTCAATAAAGATTTTCGTTTTATTAAGTTGTTGCAGGAAAATTTACGAGATTCCAGAAAAAATTAAACAGAAAAACGAGGGGGGGAACGAATTAAGTCTTCGAAATTAGAAAGAATTAAAAACTTTTTTTTGTGGAAAATCTAAACAACTTCGTGAAATTGCTCCTATTAAGGACAGAATTTTCAAAAATCCTTTTTAGTGTTCGCCTACGTCATATAAGGAACTAATTTACAAAATTGCATGCTTCTAGTCTCACCGGTTTAAACTGCGAGTTGTCTGTCGATTAGCCAAAGTTAGAACTTTTCAATGAAGTGCAATAAATTAAAGTAGCTGTGTGATGGTATATTTGCAGTTAATATTTAAATGTTCGTGGACCATTAGAGCTTCATATTTCGGTTACAGTGAAAAAGTTATAATTTCTGGAGAGGTGAGAGCATATTAAACTACAACAAATATTCACTTAAATTGTTACGTTAATTAACTGTGTAAATCTGCGTGTTAAACCCGTTTCCAGGTCAAACCGATGCCTTGACTGACTCTACCTGTACAGTAAAAACGTTATCTGTACAACAAAGAAAATAACTTCTAGACTGCTCAGACTGCGGTTAAGAAAACAAAAAGTTTACACATATTTGTGAGTGTTAATGTGTGTTTTTGCGTGTGTGTTTTTAAGGGACTAATTTTTTTCTGTGAAGAATATTCTCTGATGATAAAATAATTTTATTACGCAAATAAATTATAATTTTTAAAATAAAACTTGTCTTAAACAAAACCTGCATCTTACTTCATCATAAATATTACTGTTGAACTATTTTAATGTCAACCCTGGTTTTTGTAACCGTTGCCGTAACCTTAAGCCCGATACATACCATCGTTAATTATCGCTCAATCCCTTACTTAAATTCTGTTCATAAGCTCTGATTGAGATTTAATAACATAAAAACGTAGCAAAACGCTTGTGTTGTGTACACAATATCACTGTTTTCTGATTAGTTTCGGTACATTTAGGAGAAGACTGTATGTGTGATGTTGGTTGTTATGTTCCATAAATTATAAGCGTAGAATTCACGAAAATTATTTCACATACCAAACACGCGTGTAGTTTCCCAATAGGTGAAACTATCTGGTATTATTTAGGTTTTGAAATATCCGACGGTCGTTGTTCAGTAGGTAACAAGAATGTTATTTCTGTTCAAAACACAACCCTACTGGCGTTCTTCGCAAGCGCGGTGGCTGAAATTGTACTACACTACGATGTAAAATACGAAGGGATCTATTTGTCAAATTAAGTACGGGGTGTTTAGCTCTCCAAAGGCAATGGCTGTACCTGATTCGTTATTGTGTCCTACATACCGGCGAATCAGGAGAAGCCACAGCCGTTGTGAGACAAAAGAAGTGTTAAAATGACCCTTCCTGGCAGGGTTGCCAGATCTAAGGCCGCAGTCTTCTACTAAAGATGGCTATGGTAGCGTCCCTTCACACTGTCACAATTCTATTTGTACTGAATTACGTACGTAATTTGGTACTGAATTAGGGACTGTGGGTACAGGGCTTCAAAGAAGAATTATCTTTGTAGCTATAATTTTTTCTTGTTACAGATAAAGTGTTTTTAGAGTGAGACAGTGAGAAAAATGGATTGTTCCGACAAACAAATAAGGTTTATATTAATTTTGTTGAAACAAGTAAGTTACTGTTAGACTAGCAACCGCAATGCTGAAGTTACTACTGGAATTTATTTGCTTAGACAGTACAATTATGTTGATATGAATTATTTCAAGCAAACTTATATTTGTTTGGTTAAACTAAACTTTTTCATATATGTTATACTTAACAATACGTATATTTTAATTTACCCAAAATATTTGTTCCTGTTAAAAATTTGAACTCTTATTTGCTTATACTATTTTGTTTATTTATCCTTACTATCAAACTTACTTGAATAACCGTATTTATGATTTACTATACAGATTTGGTAAATTTAACCATGACAGATATTAAAGCAAAAGAACGATTTAGTTGGAAGCGACGAGATATGTCCGTTCAGGAAGTCGTTCTTGTGATGGCAGTTATTGGGTATGCACACGTTCGCATTTACACTCACTGTGGTTTAGAAAACTTGTCTCATATCATTATTTATTTAATTTAAGTATGGGTTTGTAATACATTTTTAGAGTATTAATTTGTATGTTCTATTGTATAGTTACGTGCTGAAGATAACTACATTAATAAAAAACATTTCGCCGAGTACACACGAGTCTAATTATAGTTTCCATGTCATACTATCTATATTTCGACGCTTATTCTGTGTTCAATTTTATAAAGGCTACGGTGAAGAAAACAGCGAAAGTCAGCCGATTACCAGAATCAAGAGTTTATCGGAATTATATGTCACAGGTGTGAGAATGTAAAAATGAATTTAATTATTAGTAAGTCGTGATGGTTAAGGAGTAACGTACGTGTAAACAATATAAATATATCGGGTTCAAATCCGTGCATTAATAGCTTTTATTACATTAAATGTCGTATAATTTAATGGTTGCTCAAATAAATGTAGTACATTTGATCTAAAAATATATGCATGGTGTCATCAACCACATAATTTGGTTAAAACAATAAAAATATGTCAAACAAATAATTTGGTTGCAACAAACCATACATTTGTTTGCACGTATTCCAATAAACCATTTGGTTGTTCCAAACAAATTTCTTCTGATTTTACAATATTTTTTCTCACTGCATCTGCTGTACGCTAGGAATAGACATGTCACTCTGCATTGCTCTATGACGATGGGAGTTGCAGCAGCAGTAAGATTGTAGATTGGTATTGGAGGGAATAAGGCAGAGACCTAGGATTAACCGTACACCATATTAATGCCAGACATTCTTCCCACGTGAGAGTTGTCGGAAATATTCCTGCACGGAGGAACCTACAATCGAGCTAGAAACCTTATTGTTGGGAGTTATGTGACGGACCTCTGATCCAACTTTAATTAATAAGTCTTGGCTAAGTTATAAAACGTTACTGTACAGTGTTTCGCATAACTTCAGTATAAAATTTGACAGATCTGAGGGAACTACTTTTTAAATGTTCTATTTGTTCGATGCTTTGTCAGTCGACATTTTCAGTTGTAAAATGAACCTGAAATGTCAATTTCACAATTTATACTGTAAATTTTGTCCTACATTATAACACACGTTATATAATATTAACATAAATATTCCATTAGCAGCTGTGAAAATTTACACAAGTTATACGAAACAGAACATACCGGGTTTTATGAGGTCCGGTAGTTAAATGCATAATTCTCAACTATCTTATGTGACTAAACAATACAATAAATATTTAAACTTGATTCCAACTGAAATCCTAAATCAGTGAAAACATAATATAAGCAACTAGGTAACAATTTTTAACTTTCGTCATTCAAATTTTACACGGTAACACATAGAAATTAACTGTAAACGAACTCATTGCGCCAAACGTACTTGCAGTGCATATTCTATGTGTTTATTTATTTTATAAGAGGGATGATATTCTAATCAATTATATCGTATTCTGTTTTTGTTGTATCATTATATTCAATAAAAATATTATCCGGAATACAAATAAAGTATGTTGCTGGAGAAAAATTTAAACTCGGCACTAACTTACTTAACTACTGATTTAATTATAAGTGTTTCTCCATTAAAAATTCTCATTTATGTCTTATAAATGCAAGTTACTATGTGAACATACTCAGTTGATGGCATCTTAAAAGATAGGCCTATAACTTATGCATGGGAACAGTTGATGTGAAACCATTTTTCATGTAGTTTTGTTGAGACTTTTGCGAAACTTGCAGGAGCGTTTTATTATTTTTAAGTCAAGTCTGTATATGCCCACGTGAATTTTATTCCTAGAGGTATGTATCAGTAAATCAAAATCAAAATGGATACATGATGTAGCAAGGATGACATAGTAGCTTGACAATTAACGCACTGATGTGATAAGAGAATTATATAAACGTACTCTAAAATACCACATCGGCTACAGAAGAATAAAATAATAATGTGCTGCCGAGAAATTTCTGTAATCAGATAAGCTAAAATAAATTGAAGAGAGCACAGATGCAACATCATCAAACAAAAAAAAAAGGTAATGACATACTTTCCGTTTCCGCAACACACTAAATTTCAAGATAGAATATTTTCATAATTAGGTGATCAGCAAGTACTTTTATAGACTTTGTTACAGATATTTGCAGTTTGAAACAAAATACGTTTCGTAAAACATTTTCATCTGCAAAAAAAATTGCTGTAATTTTGTGATATGTTTATTACAGTATAGGTGCATACAATTCAAGTTATTGTCTTTTATATCGCATACGACCTTATTAGCACTACTCTGGTCAACGAATTCTGATAAAAAATATATCTGTTAAGTTTTAACTTTAGCCAACTCTAATCTTCTTATAAAAATCGGTAAAATTACGAAGAGTAAGCAAATACAAAAAGCTGCAGAAAAAATTGTATAGAATGTGTCAAAGGTTAGTTGCACGATCTAGATATTTACTAAATAAAACATTATGCTATGGACTCATGTGCCTCGACAAAAACTAACTGTACTAGTATTTTATTAAATTTTGTAGCTGGTTTGCCAATTATAAAGATATCGTATATTATATATTACTACAAAAAGGGTTTCTAAATATGATAGGATACATTTTAATTTTTGTGGTTAAAAAAGTTTACAATTACACAATTTTAAGGGGATGTTTAACATTGCTTCTATAAATTGGTCTTGTAAAAATGTTAGCGCGAGCATATATATATATATATATATATATATATATATATATATGTATACACACCTTATGATTCGTACAACTGACAGTAGAAATTGGTAATTTAGTTATGTACGTACTGACAGGCGTGAGGAAACTTCAAAGTGACAATTGCTTTAGAATATAGAAACCATAACAAATTTTGAAAATGATTCGGTTAATCGTAAGCCATGTTGATAAAACTTCATTCATTTTGTGTTCGGACATTTCTTTTGAAAGTCAAACATAGACAAGTTCAGACATATTGAGAGGTAAAATTGTAAATTACAACCTACAAATAATTAACACAACACTAAAATGTTATCAGTAGTTTCTTAATTCCGATTACGAGCAAGCAAAACTGTAACGTTACATAAAAAGTGCCATTACTTATGACAGTTGACAGTAAAATCACACAAAATCAACTTTGTACTTCTTGTACATATGCGTATTGTACAATTTCTGTACTCACACTCTCTAAAACACTCATTTCCTCACGACAAAAATTTAATAGTTTTGTAATTTTTGTTAAAGCTATATTTTAAAAAAAAATTGTTATAATGAAATTAAGATTTACTCAAATAAAGAAAATCAAAGAAAAAAATTAGTAACAAATAAATACTTGTTTTACCACAAAGTAACAATCTTGAAATTTTTTTCCAAAATAAAACGTTTTACTGTACACAGTCCATTGTAAAAAAAATTGCTTTAATTCTACATTGAACACTTTACACAACTTAAATGTCTGCAGTTAGTGATTTAGTAGAGTTTAATACTCGACAAATGAATGCGGTTTTGTAACAGATCAGCACGGCTGCAACAACACTGGCATTAACTACTGTTAAATTCCTAATGAAGTAGGTAACATACCCATAAATCCTTAAACGTTTGTACGTACTCTTTCGGAACGAATGCTGCCTTAAGGAGATTGGTACATTGAATGAATTTTTATTTTTAAAATTGTGATACAGTGCACAGTTAATTTACCACACATTTTTAAGTTGCATAGCGTGAATTAAAAATTTTTAGAAAGTAGTATTTTTAATTAAGCTCACTAAAACATAAATTTACGTTAACTACAAAATGGAAACTATTGATGTAAATATTTCTAATGGTTACTAAGGAGATCGATACTAGTAATGTCTTAGGGTATATGGAATCAAATTTGAAATGATTTTCCCGTAGAGATAGTAAAACTAAGTAAAAATTAATTTTGTCATATTATCCAAACATTTCTTTAGAAAACATTTGTTTCACTCTAGGCTACTACTGATAGGTCAATTCAGTCACATGAGTACTTCACGTCATTAAGGCCATGCTCTAGTTTCTTCTGTTTTTGCGATAGTTATTTGTTTAAGCTTAAACGAGAGCCGATATCAAAAATCTGTCTGACAGGCTGGTTTGTTTAAAATGTTTATTGCCGTGATAGCTATTTTTTTTTTTCAGAACAAGAAATTATACGGTTCCGACTAAAAAAGGCAATTAACCAGAATTTTGTTAATTACAAAATTAGCTAAAACAATAGTATTTACTGTCTTGAAAATATCAGTCAACATGAAGAAGACGATTTTAAACAAAACTACCAGACAGATTTTTTATATCTGCTTTCTTTTAGGCGTCCAAAATTAATATCGCTACACAAGTAGAAACTAGAGAGCGTGGCCTTAAGAGTGTGTGGTATATAAATAAGCGCTGCATTCTTCAATTGAGATCTGCGGCTTTTGAAAGTGGGTAGAGGAAAACTACAAAATAGCAATCCTTGATAATTATACATGCCAACATTATTAGCAAACATTTATCCAGAACGATGCGTTCGTTAAGCGAGATCTCTTACGCCGCAATTAAATGTACGAGATTTCGGCGTCAGAGATTGTTCTTTAGATATGTTTTTTTTTCTTAAAAAGTTGGCAAAAACTATTGTCTAGGATTGCTGTTTCTTGATTTCTGAAAATTGACTTCGAGAAACCGACAGTTCTGAACAGGTGATTTTAGCACTGAATTATATATCACGCACTTTTAAGCAATGTTTTCACACTTCCGCCTCAGCGGGTGATCTGAAAGTGTGCGTGAAGTTCTAAAATCCTCACAAATGCATCATGAATGCAGCTGCAGGTATCAATTTAGTTGTCAGGACGTGTAACTTCAAGCAGGTAACCAAAGTGGCCACTTTACCAGGTATCATGTGTAGTTTAACATTGTTTCAGCTTTCTGTGCATCAATGCCCTTGGAGAGGTTGTATTACTTTTACTCTTTACGTCAGGAAACATGTTTTCCTACACATGGCCGACTGTGCGGACCGTCACATGTTCCCTGAGGGTATAACAGAAGACAACATGTTTTCCAGACATCTTTCCCGGTACCGTTCTCAGTCTTGCCAACCAATATCTGATCCTTGTAGGTACAAAAACAACTCTCAGGCACCATGCTTGTAGGTACCAACGACCACAGACAGGTTCGCCGAATGATATTAAGGTCACGGGTTCCTACTAATCCTGTTTGTGTGCGTTTTATTTTTTATGAGAGGTAGCAAAACCGTTATATATGAATGTTGGAAATTATTTGCACTATTTACTCTAATTATTTTTTTTCAAGTTTCTATAATTTTCGTTTATTATCGACTTAATAAAAATTTCTTTAAGTCAAAAATTACCAAAACTATACAAATTTGTTTTTTTGGAGGAAAAAAATAGGCAATTTAGCACAAATTCCTTGCATTTGTGTAAATATTTTGCTATATCTGCTCCTTTTCCAGATTTAAAAAACAAAACTTACTAAAATAGCATCAATGGGGACTCGTAGTCTTAATTTAGTAATGGTATAACAATAGTGCGCCTGACGCGAAGTTTGCGAGGCGAATAAAATAACATATCAGCCAATCAGCGCCGAGGTCTCACCGACGTCAACGAGACAAAAATGGCGGACGCTGTGCGAATTCCGATTAGAAAGTATTTCTGTTTTACTCGCGTAGCGGACGCGCAAAATCTGGAAAAAAAATAATTAAATGTTATGCCCAAATGTTGGTGGAAACTGGTAAGTAGGTAGTAAATTGCATTTGTTTCATTTACGAGAGATTTTCATTAGTCATTATAAGTAAATCAAAACCTTTGAAGCAAAATTGTTAAACTTAGCCGTTCTGTGTACGTAGAACGTGCCCGAGTTCTAGGCAGAGTACAATAACCCATGTATGTGGACTGTCGTAGTTTTAAAATTTTCAAGTCTGGTCTACAATAATTCGTTTGCTGTAGGGGTTAATTTTCGAGCTACTACGAAATTATTTCAAAACACTGAAGTCCAGTGCTTATAATTCAAAACTATAATCCCAGATAGTTACAGCTGAATACGGAATTCGAATTGCTGGATCACAAGATTGATCTTTCTCAAGTTAGAACTTGTGGTTACATACTGGTCCATAGCGACAAGAATAATGAACTAATTTTGTTCATAACTCCGTACCCACTCGTGTATAGATAACTAAGTACAGTAATACATTTTAAGAATGAAAAATAATTAAAAATTAACCACTAGAAAACCTGCAATATATTTTCGGAATTTACTTTCTCCACTGAAGGATTTCGCAAGGCTTCGATACGTTATAAAATGGCGGCTACTGTACTAATCACATAAGATACAAAGTAAATAATTTGACTTCGCTCTCCGTGTAACATGAAGAAAAGTTTGTATTACAAATGCAATTGTTCGTACGGAATGTGAGATATTGTGCCATACACATGCATTGGCATTTGTAAACTTGGAAACGGCATTGAAAACTGACAGCAGTTGTAGGGTAGTAGTTAACGTAGCCAATTGGAGATAAAAAAATCATTAGATGTGAATTTTTTTGGACGGTGGTTCGATCCCGATCACTTACATTATTTTTAGGTATTGAATAACTTAAATATTAAGTTTTATTTTTGTCACTACGAGCGTATACATTTTTATATAAACAATTGTGCACAAAATAATGAAGCTTCTTGCATTCTGAGCGTTTATAAATGTCCCTTTTATTTTATTCATATAGGCACGGTAGAATATACCAACCCGGGAAATGGTTCACGGTTCTTCGATAAATTTTGCATGTCAGTAAATAATGTATATGAACTGAATTCAGCTCCTATAAACAATTTTCGTCCAGTAATAATGTGACTGAGGATCTGAGATTAGGAATCAGAACTGAAGATAAACGAAAGGCAAAAAAAGAAAGAAAGAAAGAAAATAATGAGGCGACGTGTATATTCTTGATTTTATTCATTATGCGCGCTCCACATTTCACAAGTCAGTAAACATATCCGCATCGCACACACTATTTAAACTAAACACCATTTCGAATACATAAGTCCTTATTGAATTAAAATACATTTTCGAGTTTCTGCAGAGATTTGCCAAGAAATATGTTGCGAACCACAACTCACCAAGTGAAACTATTCCTAACGTAATTATTTCATTTCGAAACTTTTTACTCAAGAATTCGCGTAATGAAAACCACTGCGAGATTACTCGGAATTTCGCAATTGATTCAACTCACTAAATATCAAGAATTTGACCCCTTAAAGAAGCAAAGAAATTTGCAGTACATTCCGAAAAGTGAACACTGACTTGTTCGTGTTTTTTTTTTCTTTCAGAACTCATCAGAAACTATAAACGACACCAGGGTGTGGAAGAAAAACTATACAACTACCACGGTTATTTTTAAAAATAAATACTAATGCACCATGAAGAATTATTATCATTTTTTCCTCCTCTGTCAAGCTTTCAACACTGAATACAAGCTTCGCATTTTATTTAAACTTTAGCGAAGCAAAACGTGGCAACCCACCAATGTGTAGTCCATTCGATTACAATACGACTGCACTGCATGTGATGTGCAATGTGCCTAACCTGTTGTGTGTGTTTTTTTAACTTCGTAAAAGTAGTAAGATGTGAACGTTATCATATTTATGAAAACAATGAAGATTCCACAGACGCCTGTTAATTTTGTCGCTCGCTAATCATATCAGCTTATCAAGTTGTAGGTGTTCAGCTGTGTACCTAATATTAAGTTATATTTGCCCGCTTCATTACGTAGTACAGAGTCATAATTTCTTCATTTCTTTCTTGTATGTATGCATGTTCAAATCATTGTACACTTGAAAATATCAAACACGAGTAGAAACCCAGAAACGTCACGGGTTCAACGACTTACCGGCTAGACTCCACAGTCCTGTGAGCACTCTGTCCTCGGTTAATTGTTCATTGGCTGTTGCTTCAGTGAATGGGCAACTGTACATCCTGGCTAGCTAGCGTGGGAGTTAGTGAATATTTTCATGCGGGTCCGCTATTGGTTCATAGTTCTCAAGTAGGGGTTTCTTTAGTAGTAACCCAATCCTGAAAGTCATGGACGCGTACAGACGTCTAAAATCTAACGTCTTCTCAAATGAATCCTCCAAAATTCCGGGTCTCTAAATATTAGGACTACTTTCTGTTACTAAAGACACGATCATTTCACGAATTCATTTGAGGGGAAGTAAGATGAATACTACTGTACCAGAAAGGTACTTTCAATAATGAGTCAGTTTATTAAACGTGTCGCTGTAAACTCTAATATAATAGCAGATCTGCACGTGAACACTCATGGGAGAAGCAGCCAATGTGCAAATAAGTGAGGATAAAGTGTATAGGACTGTGGAATCCAGCGAGTAGGTCATTGTGTTCGGAAAATTTACAAGAGTCTGTCGATGACTACAGACCTGAAAAAATGTGCGTTTTCAGTTGGTCGCAAGTAATTGCCTCCCAGATGTACTATTGGGCAGTTCAAGCTTTGCGTCAGCAGTGAGCGCGTTCTTCGGACAATAGTATTTTATAAATACAAGAAAAATGTAATGATAATTGTTATGTTTACTAACATACAAATACCCGAGTCCGAACGATTGGCGTGATCTTCATAAGTTAATAATTACATCCATGACAATTCCAGTTTCAGTTCCTTTACGCAAGCAGAAAGAGTCTTATTTAAACGTATGTGCCTACACAAAAACCAACTGAACTATGTAACGTATGTTTAGAGATGATGGTTTATCGCGGGAAAAGTTGACTGTTTGATGGATTTCAATACACGTCCAGCTTACCTGAAGATTACTGGCTTTAGCATGTACGTGGAGCTGTTGCCCTATTTGACTGAGCCAATAAGAATCCCGATATTGTAATATTTGATGTCTGCAGACAGCTACGTTGTGTCAGTGTCTTCAAGGCTATCTTGGCACAAAACATTTTCGCGATATTCCATCATCTCTACGTATGTTTACGCATAACGTTTTGCTTAGAAGCAAACACTACGAGGTAAAATGTTATCGTTATAAAGGGAATCACACACAGTTAGGGTCATATATTTTTTGCCACCCGGAATAAAGCGTATTGCCAGTCCTAGCTTCATTCCCGGTAACAAATTAAGTTTTAAATACGTGTAACTTTGTTGTGCACGAAATAAATAACTAAAGTGAGTTTCAAATCAACCGTCTGCCAAGCTTTTGTTCGAACCTTTTGTCACCGGTAAGGCTTGGATTTGAAATATCAACTATCGCCGACGATTAAATTTCTTCGTCAACGATCTTGGTGATTCCAGTGTATGTACGTGAAATACTAACATAACGTTCAAGACAATAATATTCACGTAAATTACAGGGCGCCCTGTTCATAGTAAGCATGTAAAAATATCACCAGCTCACCTAGGGTAGGAAGCGGGTGGTATACCGTTCAGGCGCTCAAGATAAATACAGCTATGATCTTTGAAAGAACTGTGCAATGGGAATACATGACTGGATTCAGTTTCTTGGACGTACTCCATTGCAAATTAAACGACTGTCAAAGAAAACTAAACAAATAAAAGAAAACCATAATATAAGCAGAGTATGCTTAGTCAGCAAGATACATACACAACAAGAAATTCCAAAATGGAATCGGGTCAAATAGAAACAACACTAACTAACC